>CATIWF010072298.1:0-45136 GCA_949630135.1 Balakata baccata
TATATAAAACAAAAACAGTCGGCGGCCCCATATGATTGCCCCGATCTAAAGAATTGCTAACAATAAAAATCCTAGCGACACTTTCTATTTTTTAATTCTCTTCGATATTTATTTTTTGATGGATTATTGAGGAAATAGAATTTATAAAAATAATTTTTTTTTATTTTTTCTTTTTACCAACTAATTAAAAGATGCGTACTGAATATTGTTAAAAAATAGATAATATTTTTAAAATTACTCTTGCTAACGAATATGATGATATCATGAAATGCTCCTACTACGGTGCCGTTTCTGAGAAAAATACATATGTACTATTTTTAGAGAGATAACTAATGAAGCTTTCAATCCCTTGGTCAGATTGATCTATAATAAGTTAAATGTCGCTATATTAAGAGAGAAAACTGCTACATGTTACTAAAATTTTGGATTTTAGAATGTGATTTAAGATCAAGTTCCAATACGATATTTAAGCTTCTGAGTTACTTAGGATTCCCTCAAGTTAAATTAAATATAATATATTATATTTAATTATTTAATCTCCATTATTTATAATTAATAAATAATAAAAATTAGAAGCTACAATTTAAGGAAGGTATTTATTTATTTTTAAATATATATATATATATATTATTTAATTTTGACCATTCATTTATATAGATTTCAAAGTTAAATAAATATAACCTGTCATAATGAATCCAACTTGAAATAATATTAATATCTTTCAATTAATTGATGTGTAAATAATTATTTCAAGATTAATATTAAGGATATTCACATTTTCAAGTGACTGACTAATACTTAATAAATAAGTAGAAAGATAATAAATATTTAATCACTTAAAAAATAAATATATTTAGCATTCCATTTTTTTTACAATTCAAAAACTGTTATTATATATATATATTGCCTTTGGGATGGATTAAATTCTAAGCTCATTTATTCAACATGAAATCAAAACTACCAGTTGAACTAACTGCAGATATCTAGTTTCGCAAAATTAATAACAGTCTAGATTTTTTGCATATATTTGGCTCTGGTGTGGGAGTGAGTAGGTGTATTGAGATATCTCATCCATGCTAATTAAAAGATATATATATATCACCAATCTTATAAATAGAAAATGTACTGGAATTTTTTTTTGTGAGGTTAAATTAGCAAGACGACTAGTCAATCGACCACATCCCCTGGCTTATCTCCAGTTTCCATCGACCCTATCCTCAAATAGAGCTATTTGAATAATTCGGATGTCACTCTTTCTCGGGCTCTCGACTCTCTCTTAATTTGAACAAAGCTAATTGAATAATCTTGGTGTCATTATTAATCAAAATTCTGCTAGTTCCACAATTGCCAAAAAGAAAATCACTTGCCCTGAGCATATCTCGACAAAAAAAAAAAAGGAAAAAAAGAAGATGCAGGAAAATCAATCGGTTGAGCAAGTCTTTACACCTGCTGGTTACCAATCCAAGGAAAAAGAAATCTGTCGCATTTATATCTCAGTTCAAAATCCCAGTCTCAGGGGTTTCATTCTGATTTGGAATTATCTACCTCCACTTTAGAGGTTCGTCTATCTCAGAAGTTAAGATGTGCGTTTTATTTGGGGCCATTTTCTGATAGTTTATGATATCCTAATGCTTCTACTTTGAGTTTAAAGGGCGTCCAAGTTTCTTCTATGGGAGAAGGGAAGAATACTGGTTTTTTTAATGCTTTTTCCTAGAGATAGAGATTTGTTTTTATTGCATTCAAAGAAATAAAAATTGTCCTCCAGGATATTGTGAAATGATAATTGAGTTGGATCAAAATTCAATCATAACTTACTAAAGCAAATTAAACAGCTTAACCTAAAATCAAAGTCTGATTGTATTTTATGACTCCATTTGTTGAAACTACTGTCTTTTATTCTGCATTTGTTGAATTTGACATAAATTGCCAATTACACATTTTTTTTTTGATAAGCATATTACTATTATTAATGATTAGGAGAAAAACCACTTTAATCAGAGATTAAGGCGATGAAAAAACCCTAACCTAGAAACTAAGCAAGTAGGCAAGAGCATGACAATAATATTTCATATCAAAGGGCAAACTAAGCAAAGTCAAACGAAAAGAGAATAACAACTAAAGACCAAGAAAACCAAAAGAGAAGAGAAACAAAAGCAAGAGCAGAAAAAAAAAAACAAGAAAATCGAGAAAACCCTAAGGACAAGGACATCACAGCCTGAAGATCTTATAATCTACCGGTAGAGATAAGTGTCAAAACAAGAAAGCCATCAACTGAAGGTTATAGGAGAGAAAAGCTTAGGTAGCTCAATAACACTCCAAGAGCTCAATAACCCAAGAAATCAGTTAGCAGATTGTGTAGTTCTTTTCTTGTTTGTCTAACATTGAATCCCGACAGGAGACTGCACAAGAGAGGAATAACAGTAGAGGAAGCTAGGATGGATAACTTTAAACTAGATCCAGAGCTGGCAGAAAATAAGATATTTAGTACTCTGCATATCATCTGATTCATTCATGAAACAAAGTTTGTTCCTTCTTAACCATAAGGACCAGCAAATAGCATAAAAAAGGGTATGCTAGAAGTCTTTTTGTATATTCCATGATATGCAGCTATCCAACAAAAAAAAGTACTCTTCTACCTTTAAAGGCATGACTAAAGAGATACCCTACCAATGTAGGAAGGAACACCAAATTTTCCAAGCAAAGTTATAATGTAGCAAGACATGATAGGTGTTCTCACCAAAAGTATGATAGGAAGGGCAACGATTCGAAAGTAAGAAGTATATACCTCTATCAAACATGAAGTCATCAGTGGGCAACCTACTTTGGAAAGCAAACCAACCGAAAAGCTCAATTTTTGCAGGGACAATATTTAGCGACATATTGGGGACAATGTGCTCTTAATTGTAAAAGTTTCGCATAAAGGCTTGATAGGCATATTGAACCGTATAAAGTCCTGTTTTGCTGGGAAGCCAATATAAAAGGTCATCTGTATAACCATTAATAACCACATTAGATAGCAAGGATAATAATATGTTTAAACTTTGAATTTCATTCCCTTCCAAAAGCCTAATCCAGGAGAGATTCCAACACCAAATACCATCTTAAAAGTCACCCATGTCACAGATAAAAGCATAGGGTGACTATGATAGCAAAAAGGTTAGGGAATTGAGAAGCCAGAGCCGAATTGCATATCTAATAATCGGTCTAGAAAAGGATGGTTTGGCCATTGCCCACCTTGAATTTTATGCCAGATTATAGAGAAACGAAGAAGCCATCAATCCTTATGAAAGTGGAAACAATTCCTTTCCATAAAGCAAAGTAGGAAGGTTTCCTAACAATGAAATCAACCTGAGTAGCTCTATATTTATGTTGAACAACTTTGATCCAAAGATTATCTGATTCTTTGTCCAATCTCTATAGCCATTTGAACAAAAGGGCTTAGTTATGAATAGACAAGTTGCAAATACCAAGACCTCCATATAGTTTCGGCCGAACTAGCATGTCCCAGATAACGCGGTGGATTTTCTTTAAAGAATCTCCGCCGCTCCAGAAAAAGGCTCTGATATGCTTATTAATTGTGTTGGCAATAGTGATTGACATGTTGAAAATAGAAAGATAATAAAAAGGAAGTGAGGTAACACATGCTTAATGTGAGCAAGTCGTCCAGCTTGAGATAAAACTTTACCTTTCCAGAAAGTCGACTTGTTTTTTATTTTCATGATAGGAGGTCACCAAGTTGATACTCTTATTGGGGAAGCCCCCAAGGGTAGCCAGAGATAAGTCAGAGGCAAGCGAGATGTCTTACAGAAAATGGTAGTTGTAATATCATTAACAATATCCTCATTAGTGTTGATGCCAATGATAGAGCTCTTGAAGAAATTGACATACAGGCCTGAAATAAGAGAGAAACACCACAACATACGAGTTAAATTATGAAACTCTTCTGAGCTAAATTTAGAAAAGATGAGCATATCATCTGCAAATTATAGGTGAGAGATCACTGGTCCATCTCTAGGTAGACAATAACCCGTTAACATGCCACCGTTAACCATATTGTTAATAAGGGCAGATAGAGGTTCCATAGTAATGATAAAGAGGAAGGGCAAGAGGGGACATCCTTATTTAATACCATTGAATATATGAAATTCTTTTATTGGAGTTCCATTTAAAAGAACCGATGATTTGGAGTTGACAAAGCACTCAAGAATCAAGAGGCACTATTTGTGATCGAAGCCTATACTAGACATAACCCAAAGTAAGTAATCCTATTTCAAAGTATCAAAAGTCTTTTCAAAGTCCAACTTTAAGAGGGAACATAGGGTGTCAGAGATATTGCAAGAGTGTATGACCTCACTAGCCACGAGAAAACCATCCAGTATTTGTCAGCCAAGAACAAAAGCAGCTTAATTAGGGCTAATGATAAAATCAATAACAATCTTCAATCTGTTTGCAAGCAACTTTGCCACAATTTTGTAGATACCATGAATCAAGGAAATAGGCCGAAACTCTTCAACTCTGTAGGTTCCTACTGTCTTAGGAATTAGAGTTATAAAGGAGCGCTTAATGTCATTAGAAAGCCAACATATTAGGTAAAACCTATTAATCAAGTTCCAAACATCATTCTTAATGAAACTCCAAGCCTTTTGTAGAAATAGAAATTAACCCATTAGGGCCAGGGGCTTTAGAAGAACCACATGACCAAACAACTCTTTTGACCTCTTAAAAAATAAAAGGCTGCTCCAGAAAACTTGCTTAATCCCTACTCAACTGCTTAAGATAAAGGTCATGAATAGTGCCTAACACAATAGGGGCTTTATTGAATCTTTTAGAAAAGTGACTATGGAAAGCAGCTGCAATGTCTTTTTGATCTTGAAGTACCCCATAGCTAGAGATAATCTTTGAAATAGAATTATGTCGCTACCAATTTGAGGCATGGATGTGAAAAAACTGTGTATTTCTATCACCTAATTTGCACCAGGAAATACTAGATTTTTGCCTCCATAGAGATTCTTGAAGCTTTGCCAATTACACATTACTAACATTGGCTTGCTATTCTCTGAAGTTGCCAAGTTTTTATTAATCTCTCAAAGGAAACCAAAATCTACATTAACTTGGGCCGTTTCTAAATTTAAACTCTTGACTTGTGCTTTAATATTATCTCATTCCATTAATTCTTATAAATATGTCTCTTTGTAGGAAAGAAGTGACAAGGCAATTAGAAGTAGTTCAATGATGAAAACTCCTCACAATCAAGGGTCAAAGTCATTTGTAGTAGTTCAACACGAATATGTAATTTTCTAATCCTGTTATTTTTTTCATTTAGTTTAAATTTCAGTAGAAAATAATTTGTATTATACACAATTATCTATAGACTAGAAAGGAACAAAATGGAAAGGAATGTGATAGAATCAAATTATACGAAATTATCCATTACAAAGAGGGAAAAGGTTGGACTTTTGAACGAGGATAAGGAAAATGGTGGGAACTTGTTTGGAGCTAGTAGAGAGAAATTGCTGAATTTGGGCAAATAAGTAATTGTTTTAATGCACTTTTTGCAACTTCAAAAATCTAAACCTTTGTAAATCAACTGAATATTTTTATTAATAGCACAAATGATCTATGTACTTTTTATAGATCAAATTTGAACAATGTTTGATAAATATATGATTAGAACAAATTTTTATATATAATCTTTACTTTGATAAATGCTAAATATATTAAATTTGTATATATATATATATATATATATATATATATATATATATGAAAATAAAGATAAAAATTAAAAAATTGGGAAATACAATAAAAAATAAAATTAAATATGACATAAAAATATATAAAATGTTGCAAAAGCATAAAAAACGTCGCTAAAAACAACTTTGTGGGACAAAAAAAGCGTTCCAAAACATCCCAAATAATACAAAACTATGATCACAAAAACATCCTGAAAAGAATTACATTTGGAGACATATTTTGTCGTGGCTTAAATTATTTTATATATAATAAAACATTATTTATAGGCAACAATTTGTAGCTTTTGGAACACATTTTTAAACAATTTTGCCACACTAACTTTTCGTCATAAATAAGACAATTATATGGAAAGTTTTCCTGTTTTCGTCGCCCTGAACAATTAGCGGTGTAGAATTAGCGACGTAAGGTGCAACATATTTCTTTCGTCTCAAATAATATTTAGCGACTTTTTTATTATTTCTTGGAACGAATTTTCACGTCGCCTAAAGCTTTATTTCTTGTTGTGTCTATTAGCATCAATTGGATTGAAAATTGATTTCAGCTTGTTAATGTACTTACAATCAGAGTTAATTGCCAAAAATAATCCTAACTTTTAAGATTGTATCAAAAATTAAACTGTAATTTCTATTTTCTCATTTAAATACACTAATTTTTAAAATTTTATCAATTTATGAATTTCGGCGAAATTATATTGACATGACATAAAATTTCGGCAAGATTAAAAAAAATGTATTGACTAGGAAACTGAATCATCTTAGAAACTTTAAAACGTTATCATTTTTGTTTTTCCTAAAATTTTAAAATTTAAATCTCTCTTTAGATTTGAAAAAAATAATAAATATAACTGTAGTGCATGAGTTATCTGGTCAACAAAGTAAGGAGAAACAAAAATTTTACTGTTAGCAGAGTTTCATTTGAGAGGCTTAAGCTTTAAAATTTTAGAAAAAATAAAAACGATAACGTTTTAAAGTTTCTAAGATGACTCAATTTCCTAGTCAATACACAGTCTTTTTAATCTCGTCGGAATTTGATATCATGTCAGCAGAGTTTCGCCGAAATTCATAAATTGATAAAAATTTTAAAAATTTATATATTTAAATAAAAAAATAGAAAATACAATTTAATTTTGATATAATATTAAAAGTTGAGGTTATTTTTTACAATTTTTCCTTACAATTATCAATAATCCAAGGATCCAATGGCGGTATCGAAATTTTGTGCGGTGGCACTTATGTATAAAATATAAAAATTATTGGAGTCTATTTGTTAAAAAAAAATTAATATTAAAATAATTAAAATTAATTTATTTTCAAAAACTTAATTTTAATTAAAATTAATTAACACGTAAAACATGACTTTAAACAAATTAAATTTTAAATATTAAAACTAACTTTGAATTACGTTCAATTTAGCAATATAAAATTAAATTAAATATTTATAAATATTTTTTTAAAGAAAATACTGTCACTGAATTAATCTGGACTTGACTTTGAACATTTTGGATTAATTTTGAATTGACTCATCTGAATCCTATTTAATTTGGCACCCACAAGCGTGTGCATATTTCAATTTGAACTAAATCTCAAATTCAAATCCTTCCTCACCCATTTGTATAAAAAAAAAATCCTTTTTGATTTGAAGTTGAACTAAGATTAGTTTTTTTAAATAAATTCAAATTAAAGATTTGATTTGGAATTGAATTAAGATTATGAATATACAAATTATCGAGACATCAAGCCACTTTATGGATAGAAGTTGAGCGATTTCTTCCACAATGACATGAATCTTTCATTCTTATCTATCATCTGCTAGATACCTAAAGATCTCATTGCTTGCAAGAACTTGAAACAAGCACCAGTAGGCAATCTAGCAATCATGTAATGCATAATACGCATATTACCGCTCAAATTTTCCAAAATTTCATTACTGAGGAAGGGCCCTTTTGATTTCATAGCTGATGTCTTTGATAAACCACTGCTCATTTATGGCTATTGCTATAAAGCTTGCACAAATCTAGTTAGAAAGTATTAATTTAGTTTAATTTAATTTTTAAATTATGAGATATAATTCCTCATATATAGAAAGCAATTAATCATGATTTTTAGTATATACATTGAAAAACAGGCACTAATATTTGTAAAAACATGAGACCAAAAAAAAAAAGCAATTTATGCATGTATTCACCATGCTTATGCTAACCTGAATGTAGGAACCTTAAGGGGCTACAAAGTATGAAATGCAGTGGCAAAAGTTGTCAATATCTGTTAAAAAGCAACTAATATTAGTCGAGGAACAATAATAAAATTTCAAATTCTGCAAAATGTCTTACCTGAAAGTCTGTAGCATCAATAATGGGGTTTGAAGATACAAGGTCCAACAACCAGTTCACAAACAGTTTAAAATATGATCTTGGGTTAAAACTAATGAGCTAGGCACTATATAGAGTAATACCATGGAAAACAATGTGAGCAAGACAAAAAATCAGCATATAAGAAATATGCGGAAACATTATGTTATTCAGTGCACTCAAGAGCTCAATGCATATTAGAGAAATCAAACGCATATTTTTTACATTCAAGATAATGATGATTTGAACCAAACCTCAACATTTCCCTTGGTATCCAGTCATTGTGCCTTCTTGTATGGACTAATCAATAAGCTAGTTCAAGAAAAGTATGCTCTGTTAAGAATCTAAAGATGGTAAAGACTACTGAGCAAGCATCAAAATTATGTTATTTAGTGCAAAATTACTTGCATTACCAGCTAATAATACTCTTGTTAACAAGACAGTAGCCTTTAATATGAAGTTAAAGTACATACCATTCAATACAATCCTCCTAATAGACTTAAAACCTCATTGGGTGTGGCCATTCTTTCAAAATGTAGAATTGAACATTACTTTCCATCTATAATTAGTAATAAATTAAGTATAAAAATTAAGAAGAAAATGACTCCCACAAGTCTCAAATTCAAACATTGTCCTAATTAAACATTATCTATTCTAGCTAAACCAATAATGTTGTTTTTGAATACTAAACAAATTATTTATGTTCTTTAAGAAGCCACCATTCACAAGAAAATATTTAAATAGAAAAGTCTTTCTTGATTTGGAAATCCATGTGCTTTGTTCCCTTCCTTTTATCAATAAAACTATTTTTACCATTAAATGAGGATTTTTCTGAAAATTCTTTAACAGTAAGCAAGGCAGCAGTGGAAAAAATGGTGATTGGAGATGAAAACAAAGCCACAAGTTTATTCTGCTACTTTACAAAATACTTCCAAAAGCAATCTAACACCCTACAAATAGAAGTTAATTATCCTCCTAGGATCAATGGTAATTATCCCTACACTGACAGTATAATTAGTTGGTAAGTAATTAACTAGGAGAGAAAATACCAAAATTATATATATATTTTTATTTTTCTTAAGAGATACTTACTAACCAATAAGTCTATGAGATGTCAAAAATAAAAAAAATCTAAAGACTAGTTGAATTTCCTCATGACGAGCTAATTCCATACATTCATTTAAAGTTTGTTGGACTGTACCTAGAATGACTTGGGAAAAGAGTAGTTAAGATAGAATTAGCAACTTCAGATCTTTTTAGGATTTAGCTATAAATCAAGTGAAATGGAATGATTCATATAGCCCTTATTAATTTGGGATTGAAAGATTTCATTTTTCATGCAACTATCATAAGTTCAACCAATTATAGGTGCATTTGCTGGCACAGAAAATACAACAACACAATCTTTGAGCAAATAAATAATATATAGAAATTTGACTGGCCTATTATTTTTATATTAAATGTGAATTTGACAAAGAATGCATAGAAGATGAGAAAGTAGCAAAGGAGCCATACTTGCTAATTGTTGAAAGTTGATAAAGGTGATGGCTAAACAGATTTTCTGTATCTATTCTGTCCACCATGGGCTTAGCATAACCTATAAACATGTATAGATGGTAAATTGATCGTATAACAAAATAAATAATAAAGGAAACCGAACAACTTACAAGGAAGCCCAAAAAAATAGAGAAAGTAATAAGCAAACCTTCAATTCCAGTAGTAAATAGCACAAGATCTGCGAATTTACTCTGTTGTTTCAGGAATTTAACCAAACCTGGATGCTCAAAGACCGTAACATAATTGAACCTAGGTTTTTCTTAACATTCCATCAAAGTCCAACATTTCCAAATTAAAAAAGTTCCATTTGCATAGACAATAATTAATATTTCACAACTAAATGACTAGAAAATAAAGAGACCTTATATGAAGAAACACATTCAAGCTCAAACCATTTCAATCCAGCTTCTGTTGCTTGATTTGTAAAACTGTTTGAAGAAATGCATTCAAGCTCAAAGGAAGGTAATTTGTTCCTCAGTAAAATTGTTTTTACCCAACAAACAAAATAATGTGCAAAATAAACATGCTTCTCAACCTCAAAATTTGTTAAAATCTCACCATTCAAAGAAAAGCCAGACTTTCCACAAAAATTGCACAAATCAAACACAATTTTTTCAAATTTACTGTAAATGTGCGATTTAAGCATGTGCAGTAGATGATTTTTCAGGCACTTGGAAGAACTCAAATGTGCAGTAGACAATAGAAAGGCATATTAGATAAAAGTATATAATGCGAGATTTGGTTGGGATGACGATGAAATTTGAAGATAGAACAAGCGGTTTTTGTAGCTGATGATGAGAGGAAAGGCTTTGTAGCTTAGGAGAAGAAAGAGAAAAGACAAGCTGGAGAAAGAGGGGTGAGTTGGGGTTTTTTTTAAAAATACAAATAGGCAATGGTTTTTTTCAAAAACCCATTGCATAAAGTCAATCATATGCAGTGTATTTCCTAATGAACCGCTTCATAAAATTCACTTGAATTATACACAGTGGTTTTGTACAAAGAACCACTGCATATACTTATAATAACTTCCAATCTATTTATGAAACTGCCACCACACTTTCTTACGCAGCGGTTTTTTATACAATCGCTGTATATACTCCGTTGCATATAATAGTTTTTGTACTAGTGCAAGTATTCTTTGCTAGCACTTAATATTAAATTAAATGGTCATTAGGCAAACCTGAGATCTCATATCATTATATTTCCTACCTAGTTGTGCTATTAATTTTCCGCAAGAAGTTTATTAAAGTTTCATGAGACTAACGTTTACATTTAAACCAATTTATTTAAATGACACCATGTTACCTTGTCTAAGGCTTTAAGTCCACCACCTCAACATTAAAGTGCTTTCAACCAAAATACCAGACTTTATGTCTACTCAACGTGCATCGACTCTCAATTACTTCTCATAGATCATATCCCACTTATAAGCTTTCATTGATTTAAGTCAACGACTTTTTACTATCGAATGATCATGTTCCAATGGAATCCATAAATGCTTATGATATATGGACTTCAGCTTCTAACCATAGAAGTTAAAACTCTACCATTTTCGCATCAATATACTTCTATCTTTTATTTAACCAATTATACCCCTTTCAAATGGAATCACATTAGAATACTCTTTTCTTGAGCATCCCTAAGAAATTAGATTTACATCTAATATCCTTCTTTCCCTTGCCACAACGACTAGGCCTTTAATCCCATCATAGCAATATGCACTTTGAATTTTTCCAGAGTCAACCCTTTGGTCATTGGATCGACTACTATCTCTTCTGATGAGATACAGTTGACTTTAACCTCACATATCTTTACTATATCTTGTATACAGTCATAATGTATATCAATGTGTTTTCCCTAGGAACTATTTGCACCACTTTTAATTAGAAAGACGGCAGATTGATTATCACAAAATATATTGACTGGCTTATCTAATAATTCACATTTTAAACTATTAACAAACATTTTAAGCCATACTGCGTTGCTTAATGTTGTTCTGCATACTATATATTCTGATTCCATAGTGTGTTTCGCAATGCAATTTTTTTCTTACTTGCATGAGAAACATCTGTTCCACCAAATGAAAATATATAGCCACTTGTAGATTTCTATCATCTATATCTCCTGCAAAGTCTATTGGGAGTACACTATGCATATCACATATATAAATGTAGCGGAATTTAAAATTTTGTAATCCCTAAATAACGGAGCAACCTATGTGGCCTTAACCAATTAACCAACCATAAAAGGTTTGAAGAAGATTACCTTATATCAGAGCTTCCAAACTTTATTTCAACTTACTGGGTTGGTACAAATCACAGTAATCCTTCCTAGGATCACCTCTAACGATAAATCATGCGAAGAAGACGAAGAAGAAAACCTTTTGGCTATAGGATTTGCACAATCTCTTATGCTAGCTATAGAAGATGCAAGGGAGGAGAGGGAAGAATGAAAAACACTTTTGTTCTTTTATTGGTAGCTCATTCTAAATGTCAAAAAATGGATTATTTATAGTCCTTGAGCAATTAGGGTTCGGAATCCCCACTCAAAGAATCCTAATAAGATTAGATTTCTTATTCTAACATTGGTCCCGATCGGGACACACATTTCTTGGTCTAGAAATGTCTAAATCGGGCGGTTCCTAGTTGAGACATTCTATGTCCTAATCGGAAACAAGTGCAATTATGGTCCAATAGCAAATATATGTCCCAACCAAAAAAATGTATAGACCAAATTTTTCTCCCTCCATTTGAATCCAATCCAGTAGCCCATTTTACTTTTTTTGCATATCTTCAATGCATGTGACCTATTAGGTTCCTGATTATGTTGGTCATCCAGATCAATACTTGATCTTGAGCAAGTCATGAACGATATCTATCATAACCCCTAATTGACCGAAAGGTAATTTGACTACGAACCTTTCTATAGACAATATCTATGCAATTCATCCTTTCACTCTCATTGTACCCCACTCGGTTCAGAGCATTGTCTAAGTTTCAGCTCCTATGAGACTAACTATATCATATCTAGTCTAAGTGATGTTAGTACTTGTCACCGAGACTCATTAATCATAAAGATATGTCTCCATACACCTTCTTCGAGACAATCCTACTTTGGCCAAAGTTTCCCGAGTAATAATTCCAATAAATAGTCATGGATATACTTTTCTTCTAACAGGAGCGGTGAATATTCTATTGGCTATCCAACTATTTTCAAATACCTTAAACTGTACCCAATCACTACCTTATGAGCGGCCTCTCATAAAGGTAATAAGGAATAGAGTCAAAGTACAGGTTCGGTATCCAAGATAACCTTGAGCACCTCAAGTCCAAGGATATTTGCACCATTGCTTTGATGAAATTATCATTGACATATGTTTAGAATACCCATCTGATGTACTTGACTACTCTAGCAAGCATCCACATGTTAACTTTAAACATCTCATATTCATAATTTATGAGAACTGCTACTTGATCCAATCAATGAGTAAAACATGTGCTAGTATATCCGGATCAACGATGTCCCATCTCATTGATCCTATGGCTAGAGATGATTTAGATATAAACATAATTATTACATGATAGAAATCTCACTATCATGATCTCATCATGATTTCCTTCATGCTATGTTTATATCATAGACTTTATTAATTAATTTAAGATCCAATTAATTCATACTATAAATGAACATTAATAAATTAAAATGTTTTTATTCATATCCATGAAAAGTGTACATATAGTGCTAAAGGGGATTGCCTTTATTGCACTTTTCTAACAAAGTCTGCATCCGAATAGCCTACTATTTCTAGAGTTTTTAATCCAAAGCACAGCTTTAAGTTAATTGTGCTTTTTATATATCTAAATATTCTTTTAACTGCTTGCTAATTCTCTGGTCCATAATTGGATTGATATCTACTTACCAATCCTACTACATGACAAATGTTTGGTCTTGTACTTATCATTGCATACACGAGGCTTCCCACAGTGTAGGCATAACGAGTTTTTACCTTATCCTTTAGATATATATCTTTACTTAAATGTAGACCTTTATATACCAGAGTTGATATAGTCTTAAATAATCTCATATTGAATCTATCTAATATTTTCTCTAAATATTTTTTTCTGATCAAGATACAGTAGATTAGATTCTCTAGCTCTTGTTATTTATATTCCAAGAATATATGAGACTTCTCCCATGTCTTTCATCTCAAACTAAGAACTAAGACATAATTTAGTTTTCTCTATTATTTCATATTATTGCTTGCCAATAATATATCGTCTACATATAACGACAATATCGTTATATCATTTCCTTATTTTAATATATAAATACAATGGTCAAGTTTAATTACCTCATATTCTACATTTAAAATAGCTTTGTGGAACTTTAAATACCATTGTCTTGATGATTGTCGTAATCCATATAGTGGTTTTTCAATTTACGTACTTTATTTTCTTATCCCTTGACTTTGTAGCCTTCTGGTTATATCATATATATGTCTTCCTTTAGATATTCGTTCAAGAAAGTAGTTTTCACATCTAACTAATGTAATTCGAGATCTAACCGAGCAACAATTGTCATGATCACCCTTATAGATACAAATTTCACTATTGGTGAATATGTATATCTGAAGTCTATACCGAGTTTTTGAGCATAACCATTAGGTACTATTCTTGCTTGATACTTATCTAAATTACTATAAGCTTTATATTTCTTTTTCAATACCCATTACATCCAATAGGTTTTCGACGTTTTAGAAGCTTTACTAATTCCCATACTTTATTCTTAGTAATGGAATTTAGCTCTTCGTCCATGGCTTCATGCCATTATTGTCCATTTGAAGCTTCTATAACTTCTTTGAAGTTTCTTGGATCATCAGTTGCTTCAGCAAAATCTACGGATCTTTATATGTGTTTGATAATTAAGCAAAGGTAGAAATTGTGTTTTCCAAGCTAAGTAATTGGTAAATTTTAATTTGATAGCAAATGAATGTGCAGCAGTGGTTGATGAAGTTGCGGGAGTGAGTGGAGTGGCATTATTTTGTATCAATAATGATAAAGAGAAGTAGAAAGGTTGGGTGAAGTGGCCATGTTTGCAAGCTCTGATACCATAACAATAATATGAATGAAATATATTATATTTTCTTAATAATCAGAGTTTGTACATCAAAAAGATAAAGATACGAAGGGCACAGTATCTGATAGTTACAAAAACTAAGCTAAAGTATCTGATAGTTAAGTGAAATACAAATTTAAAATACAAGAATGATAATGGGATAAGAGTTATCCACTAATAGTATTGATTCATCATCCAGAAGGATAATGTTTTCTATTGTATTTTTAGAATCAATAGTTCATAGAAGACTACATTTCTGCTTTCTATTAAACCTTTTTTCAGTTGATAGAATCAATATCCATTTTCTGATTCACTGTATCTTATAAATTTGCATTCCCATGTCTGATGCATTAGTTTATCTCTTAATGGCTTTGGTATAAGGAAATGTAATTTGCATCCCCAAACTCTTAACTTTGTCGAGTTTGGTTTTAAACTTATCCAAATTTTATAGGGTGTCATTTCCTTTGATTTTGTTTTAACTCTATTTAGAATATATTATGTTGTACTTAATGCTTCTCCCTAAAATTGTATTTTTGTACCAGATTGTGCCATCATTGATCTAGTTATACCCATTAGAGTTCGATTTCATCTTTTTGTAATTCCATTTTATTGTGGTGTATAAGGCATAGTATAAATATGCTTTATCCTATTTTCCTTATAAAAATCATCGAAGGCTTCATATTCTCCTCATGTATCTGAATTCAAGGTTTTACTGTTTCCACTTAGTTGTTTCTCCACCTCTAGTTTAAAAACTTTGAATTTTGTAATTGCTTATGATTTTGCTTTTAAAAAATAAATGTAACCATGTCTAGAAAAATCATTGATAAATGTTATATTTCATTCCTTTGTGGGTTTTTGTTCTCATTAAACCACAAATGTCTGAATAGATGATTTCTAGCAAATTGGATAAAGACCAAGGCTTAGAGAATGGTTTTCGAATTAATTTTCCTTTCACGCAAGATTCACAAGTATTGAAATTCACATCTTCTAAGTTTGGAATTAATCCTGATTTACTCATTCTAATTATATTAACTTTATTTATATGACTCAGTCGTAAATTTCATAAATAAGAATCATTTTCATTAGAGATTAGAAAATACTCAAAATTAATCATTTTTATTATTAGCAACGAGCTTTTACAATCCATCCACTCGAATACCCTTAATTGGAACCTTTTTATTTCTACCAATGGCTACTTTTCCCTTACAAAATCTAAATTCATAACATTTTTCATCTAATGTGGATACAGACATAAGGTTCTTTCGGATATCCGGAGCATACAATCAATACATGTCTTAATATAATTCCTATGCTATCACACATAATTTTATATTTTCCTTCACCTAATACATTTACATAAGTATTATTACCCATGTATAACTTGTGCTACCAAGTTTTATGGCTTTAAATTCCACAAAACTTCCATGTACGTTACATATGTGCCTTGTTGCTGCAAGAATAATCTGCTTGTCCAATTAACATTGCTTCCACTAAAAAAAATTGTAAAATAGCTACCACATTTAGCTATTACAGTGAGTGGTCGCTGTTTAGCTACCACTTAGCGACCACATAATGACAAAAAATGTTCAAAAAAAATAATAAAATTAATAGCTACCACTTAACAACCATCCATTAGCAACCACACAAAGTGGTATCTAAATTTGGCATCGTTTTTTTAGCGAAAAATTTATAGACCACATTATAGTCGCTAATAGCTACCACATCTATTGTAGACACCACATCTGTTATTGTGGTAGCTAATATTAATAAAAAATTTAATATATTTGTTAATTAATATAAAAAATATTTATATTTATACATAAATATTAAATTTGTAATTTTAATTAATAAATTAGAGTTTGATTAATAAAATTAATTTTGAATCCAATGTTTAAAATATGCTTTTTCATGTAAATTCCCCCTAAATAAAACTTAATTATAATTATATATAAATAAATAAATATAATAAATTATTGGAATTTATTATTATTTATGATTATTATTTTTATTGTTGTTATTATTATTAATAATAAATAAATAACATAATTCAATTTAATTGTAAGTATTATTATAATATTATTTAAAAAATATATAATTTTATAATATAGAAAAATTAACAAAAAATAATTAAATTTTAACAAAAATATATTAAAATATTATTATATATTAAAATATTTTAATTGATATATCATATGTATTAGTAGGGCACGACAAATGAACGAATCATATATATCATTAATTATAATGATCATCCAATTAAAATATGGTTTTTTATGTAAATTTTTCTAAATAAAATTTAATTATATTTATATATAATTAAATAAATCAATAAATATAATAAATTATTGGAATTTATTATTATTAAATAAATAACATAATTCAAATTAATTGTAAGTATTATTAAAACATTATTTGAAAAATATATAATTTTATAATAGAAAAAAATTAATAAAAAAGTAATTAAATTATAACTAAAATACGTTAAAATATTTTAAACTACTTTTAGCTACCACAGGTTTTGTACATGTGGTAGCTATTAGTGTCCACACTACCACATCTGCTATGGCAGCTATTTAGCTACCATAATTAGTGTTGTAGCTAATACTAATAAACAATTTTTAATATTAATATTTATAAAAATTTATTATTAAATATTAAATAATTAAATATTTTTGTTAATTAATATAAAAATATTTATATTTATACATAAATATTAAATTTAGAATTTAATTAATAAATTAGAGTTTAATTAATAAAAATTAGTTTTGAATCCAATAGTTAAAATATAGTTTTTTATGTAAATTTCTCAAAATAAATTTTAATTTTAATTATAAATAAATAAATAAAATAAATTATTGGAATTTGTTGTTATTATTATTATTATTATTATTATTTATGATTATCATTATTATTGTTATTATTATTACTAAATAAATAACATAATTCAAATTAATTGTAAGTATTATTATAATATTATTTAAAAAATATATAATTTTATTATAGAGAAAAAATAATAAAAAGTAACTAAATTATAACAAAAATGTATTAAAATATTTTGAACTAATTTTAGCTACCACAAGTTACCACAGCTTTTGTTGTAGCTAAATAACTACCACAATAAATATGGTAGCTATTAGCGACACTAATAGCTATCACAGCTTTTGTTATAGCTAAATAGCTACAATAATAGATATGGTAGCTATTAGTAACTACAAGTATAGTCGGTAATAGGTACCACAATTAGTGTAGTAGCTAATATTAATAAAAAAAATTTTAATATTAATATTTATAAAAATTTATTATTAAGTATTAAATAATTATATATATTTGTTAGTTAATATAAAAAAGTTATTTATATTTATGCACAAATATTAAATTTATAATTTTAATTAATAAATTAGAGTTTAATTAATAAAATCAATTTTGAATCCAATGGTTAAAATATGCTTTTTCATGTAAATTCCCCCTAAATAAAATTTAATTATAATTATATATAAATAAATAAATATAATAAATTATTGGAATTTATTATTATTTATGATTATTATTTTTATTGTTGTTATTATTATTAATAATAAATAAATAATATAATTCAATTTAATTGTAAGTATTATTATAATATTATTTAAAAAATATATAATTTTATAATATAGAAAAATTAACAAAAAGTAATTAAATTATAACAAAAATATATTAAAATATTTTAATTGATATATTAGATGTATTAGTAGGGCACGACAAATGAACGAATCATATATATCATTAATTATAATGATCATCCAATTGATCTGAATGCCTCAATAATGTATCTTTAGTATACATTTGGTATACCTTGAAAATATTTAGTAAAAAACAACAAAAAAATATGAACAAGAACAATTAAATCATTAAAGTGGAAGAATAACAATAAGAAGAAGAAGAAGAGGAAGAATTCCATGGAAATATATTTTGGGGATTTCTCCTTGGGTATACATTATCAAGATATATCAAAGGTATTCAAACAAGATTTCTTCATGGGAAGGTATACCCATGGGAATTTTATAGGACTACCTCAGATATATTATAGGTACGATATCTGTTGGATATATACTTGGATATGCCTTTTGGATACTTTTTATACTTTTTGGAATTCTATAGAAATACATTGGGTATACCTTTTAGATATATACCTTAGGTATACCTTCTGGATACTTTGTATACCTTTGTGAATTCTATGTGTATATCTTGGGGGTACTTTGGGTATACTTTTCCGATGAGAAATTCTCTTTGAATACCTTTTGGAATTCCATGAGACTACCTCAGATATATCCTAGGTATGTCTTTTGGATATATATTTTGGATACCTTTTGGAATTCTATGAGAATACCTAGTATATATCTTTTGGATATACTTTTTGGATACATTGTATACTTTTGTGAATTCTATGGGTATATCTTGAGAATATTTTGGGTATACTTTCTCGAGGAGAAATTCTCTTTGAATATTGGGTATATCTTGGTGATACCTTGGGTATACTTTTTAGTCAATGGGAATACCTCAAGTATATCTTGGGTATATCTTTTGGATGTAAACCTTGGGTATATCTTTTGGATACTTTTTGGAATTTATGTGAATACATTGGGTATATTTGTTGGATATATACCTTTGGTATACCTTTTAGATAGTTTTTATACCTTTTGGAATTCTATAGAAATACATTGGGTATATCGTTTGGATACTTTGTATACTTTTGTGAATTTTATGAAAATACTTTGAAATACTTTTAGTATACTTTGAGAATTAGTTGAAAAAATACATGGAAGGAATTCGTTTAGAATACCTTGTGTATAAATTGAGGATACTTTTATGTATATTTCAATACAAAAGATCCAATTATTCAAATGAAAAAAATGACAATCATTATATCAGACTTACTTTGTAATATATACCAGGTAAAAATGAAAAGAAGTTTAGTTAAAATAAAAAGCAATAAAAGTTATAGTAATTTTGAATTCAATAGTTAAAATTTTGTCTATTATGTAAAATATCATAAATAAAACTTAAATATAGTTATATATAATTAAATAAATAATTATATTTAATAATTTTGAAAATTAATTTATTGTTATTAATGATTATTATTATTAGTATTATTATTACTAATTTAATACTAAATAAATATATATAATTGAATTATACAGAAAAATTAGTAATTCATTAAACTCTATAATAATTAAGTAATTAAAAATAAATATAAATATAATTAATCGTAAATTATATTTAATAAAATATAGAGTTATTTAATTAATGAAATTTTATAATTAATTATTAATTAGAGAATATATTACAATTAACAAATATTTAATTTAAATATAGAAAATTAAATAATTATTTTAAAAGTAGAAATTATTTAAAAAAAATATAAATCTGTATGTGGTCGCTGTTTGAATTAATTGAAACGGCACTGTTTCAATTAATTCAAGGCGCCTTCTCTGTCACTCACCGACCACTCAGCAACCACAAGAGTGTGGTCTCTGATTGGGTTAGCTATAACCTCCTCCCCCCTCTTTTTTTAGTCCCGCGCCTTACAATTCTTTCTTTTCTCTGCAAATTCTCTCAACTCACCATTTCAAGCAAACCAAGTTCACCAAACTCCCTCATTGTTCCTATTTTATCCGAAATCGGCGGTAAGCTGCTCGAATCCTACTGCATTGGAGCTTCCGCCGGAATTGCAGATTGTTTTGTAAGGTATGAAGTGCTTTATCTTCTTTTTCTTCTAATATGGCTTTTTTTTTTTTTCCTTCAATTAGTTAGAAGTCGTAGTTTGGCAGTTTGGCAGATTGGGTTGGCAGGACACGGAGGGTTGGCAGATTGGGTTTTTCTCGGTGAGTAATGTTTGGCGCAGTTTGTGGGTTTGTTGCCTGCTTTGAGAGCCTTTATGTAGACCAAGCATCGAATCTTCTCTCAGTATATTTGATATTCAGTCAACCAAAGTGAACAGTTACTGAACAGGCATAAAATATATGTACAACTGGTGTAGCACTAGGCATAAGGGAAATATATCAGAAGCTAGAACCCATGATAAACGATAAGCATGCGCAGTAGCAGTCAAGAAATGCAGTTAAAAGTTAAATAGGAGATAATTTTATATTTACTTATCCTGCAATCTTCCTAAATATTGATTTGCAAGTTTGGCTAAAGAAAAAAATTTCAAAGTTATTATTGTTATTTAGTTAAGCCTCCAAATCCAGAAACAACAAGCCAGTCTAATTTCACAAATATGAAATTGCGGAGTTTAATATAGATTTTCAATAAAAAGGAAACTAAATGCACACCGTGCAAGAGTTCTTACCTAGTTGTAATAATTTGGATAAAAGTAAGAGAATCACCCAAGGAAGAACTAATATCCCCCGGACTGCAAAAGCTGTTTCCAATATATAAAATGGAGGAAGATACTTATAAGACTAATACCTCATAGAAAGCATGAACACTTACCAAGCGAATCAAAATTGATAACAAACCTCATTTGCAAGAGTAAAAAGTTCTTCAGTGTCTTTAGTCGTAAACCATCCGAATTTACAAGCATTCTATCATGTGAACACAAAATTAACAAGGTAAATATGAAAGAAATTAAATCAATGGAATATAGAACATGTACAAATTGCATGATGTTTAAAAAGAAAAGAAATGACAAAATATTAGAAATATTAGTTTCCAATGAACTTCTATAGGCATGCTAACACAAAAACATGAAAACTAATTCATACAATATGTTGCATCTTATCCAAAACACATCATAATGAACTAGTTCCTTTGGTGTTGTTTAATTCCAGATAATGCACAATCGCTTAATCATTTGGTTGGAGAAAACGCAATATATTATGAGATTTGCCATATTGGAGGTCTAACTTGATTCGCCACAACCTTGATGTTATGCACATTGAGAAGAATGTGTTCAATAACTTATTCAATACGGTGTTGAATATCCCGGGCAAAACAAAGGACACTCTTAAGTCTAGACAAGAACTCAATTCATATCTCCCAATTTACTTGCCCCATGAGGCACAAATTGTTAGGCCAATACAGTTTAGATGGATGTATCCATTTGAAAGGTTAGTAAAATATAAAATGATGCAAGACACATTTATTTTTGCATGTATCTTATTCAACCAATGTCTATAAATAGGTACCTTCGGAAACTGAAGCTTAATGTCAGGAACAAGGCACATGTCGAAAATTCTCTGTGTAATGCATATTTAGTTAAGGAAGCATCGACATTTTGTTCATACTATTTCGAGGACCACATGCAAATAAAAGCAAGAACTGTCCCTCGAAATTATGAAGGTTGTGGCACTTGTATTCCATTTGAGGACCCTTTGAACCTATCTGTTTTCAAATATAGTGGTAGGCCAGTTGGTCCTGCTAAAAGGAGGCATATGAATCCTCAAGAATACAAGGTTGCATATTATTACATTTTGCTTAACTATAAAAAAGTTGAACCATTTGTCCAATTAGTATTTCTTCACTCAAACTCCTTCTCTACAATCATCTATTTGTGGAATTCAATTATTTTTAATTTCATATATAAATGCAATTATGAAATGATAGGATTTACACTGATATGTTGCAACACCTCAATCCAAACATTACTGACACAGAAGTGGTAGCTAAACTTGAAATGGATTTTCCTGTATAGTTCAAAGCATACATATGTTAACCTAACTCAATATCAATTAATTAAATCTAATGTGGCTAAAAAGAGTGTTAACGATGTTATATTGTTTCAGGTACATGATCCTAACTCTAGCATTAACAACCATTTTCTTAAAGATCTTGCAAAAAGTCCGTTGGGAACAGTTACAATATACATTTCTTATATTGTGAATGGATATAAGTTTCAAACAGTCAAACGTTGTTCAAGAACAAAATCAATGAACTTTGGGGTTTGCATTAAAGGTGAAAACTATAGCCATAATGCAAATGATTGGTATGGTCAACTAAGACAAGTTGTGCAGTTGAAGTATCTTAATTGGCCAATCAAACGTACATTTCTCTTCATGTGCGATTGGTTTGATCCTACACTTGATGTGGGCACAAGAGTTCACAAGCAATACAATATTATCGAGGTAAACCATAGAAGATGGTATAACAAGTACAAACTCTTTGTCCTAGCAACCCAAGTAGCTCAAGTGTGTTATTGTTCATATATGAGCTTACGAAGAGATAAAAATGATTTGTGGGTTGTATCCAAAATCAAAGCAAGAGGAGTGGTTGAGATGCAAAAAAGCTCTTCAGATATTACAAATGAGGATGAACCTCCTTCGTTTCAATAATGAACAATCCCAATGTTCAAATTACTGAAGAGGATCAATAAAGGACATTGAATGATCTAATAGGTGATACTTTGGATATTACGGATGATGATAAAGCAAAAGATGAAGGAGAAGAGGAAGACGAATATGAACATGAATTACAAACATAAAGCTCCTCTACTTTAGAAGAAATAGATTTTGAGGACGCTGATGAAACTGATAATGAATAGAGTTAGTTGTAGATGTGTAGGGAAACATTTCATATATTTTTAGAATTTTTCATATGTATTTTGCTAAAATGTGTAATAATGTCAAACAACATGCAACCTAGCAACCTTGATAGAGGTGCCTTTACTTGAGGCGGTAGATATGGGAGAGGACAAGAAGGAAGGCGAGCCACTGCGAAGGGCACTCCATTAGTGGACATTGTACCTGCATCCACCTCTTTCTCACCTAGAGCCATTTCATCCTTAGCTGGAGCATCATTATCATCGAGGATTCTAGCCACATTAGCTGAAGCCACCTCATCCTCAGCTGAAGCCTCATTCTCATTAGCTATCCCATCCATGGTAGCTGGAGCCACCTCATCCTCAGCTCGACCCTCCTTTGCAGCATCTATCCGAGCCACAACGGCTGCACCCACATCCACATTTGGGATAGGTTCTCTATCACATTCTCCACGAAGTGGGGTCGATGCACATCCATTTTATACCTCCCCGGGGCACATACACATTCACTTTCTACTCCTGGATCAGATACGATTGCCATTAGCAGTTCTAATTGCAATCATTAGTGAACGGTGAGATCTCCTTTATAATTTATTATAAATTGCGACTATTTATTTGATTGTATTGTTTTTTTTTTTGTATATAAATGCAAATTTGTTAAGTCACATGAGGTAACTACTCGGATTTCACGTATATTTCAGGAGTAGTTGCATACAGAGAGCCATTGGTGGAGGTCCGTACTGTAGGATGTATATGATTTGTACTGAAGGGAGTTTCAAGTAAAATAATATTACATTTTCAAGTCTAATATTGTAATTGAGAAAAATAAAATTAATTTTGTTTATTACAATCATAATTGAATATTATATTTGATTAAAATTTTGATTCAAACATTCTTGAATAATAGCCAAAATATGAATATCTCTTGATTTGTAGGGATTCATATACAATTGTGAATGTAAAATGATTGATATCAATTTAATTGTTTAGAACTGTGTATATCTGTTGAAAAAACTTGCAGGAAAAAAATTTTGGATTATGCTTATTATAAGAGAGACTCTGCCCAATTTTTATTTTTTTAAAATCACGCGTTCTAACTAATTTTGTTTAAATATTTTTTTTAGAAATATTTTATATGGGAGGATATAGCGGCTGCTTTGATAAAAGTGGCATGTGAGAAGCTAACTGCCAAGCAATATGAAAATATGTTTTACAAATGGAGAAAATATGAATGACCTCCATTTGTCTCAGAAGAGGTTTGAGCTAGTTCGTAGCAGGGTTGGACGCATCCACAATTTCAATCCCTTATAGAGCGCCAGACAAGAAACCGTAATATTGAGAATGCTGGAACTCATTCTTGTGGATCCATCTTCATTGAGGAGCATGCTCATAGAATATTAATAAATTTGTTCTTTTAACACTTTTAAAATCACACACATATGTGTCTGCAGCATTTCTCATATGCGTCTTTCCACAATTGCATCAAAATTAAATTGTATTTCTCTTTTTTTATTTAAATATACAAACTTTTAAAATTTTATCAATTTATAAATTTCATGTGAAATTCTATTGATATGACAGAAAATTCCAACCAGATTAAAACGACTGTACTGACTAGGAAGTTGAGTCATTTTAAAAACTTTAAAATGCTATCGTTTTTGTTTATTATAAAATTTTAAAACTTAAATCTCTCTTTAAATTTGAAAAATAATACATGTAACTATTGTGCTTATGAGTTATCTAGTCAACAGAGCAAAGACAAACAAAATTTTTATTGTAATTAAAGTTTTGCTGGAAAGATTCTAGTTTTAAAATTTTAAGAAAAACAAAAACAATGACATTTTACAGTCTTTAAAATGACTCAGTTTCCTAGTCAACCTTCTATTCAGTACAACCTTTTTAATCTTGTTGGAATTTTATATCGTGTTAGTAGAGTTTAGTCGCAATTCATAAATTGATAAAAAATTTTAAAGTTTGTATATTTAAATAAAAAAATAAAAAGTACAATTTAATTTTGATACAACTTTAAAAGTTCAGTTTATTTTTTGCAATTATCTTTTTTTTTTCCCCTTACCCACAAAATTCATCTTCACTTGGGTCTTCTTCAATAAATCTTTCTTCATCTGCTAGTGTGCACATAAAATATGGGTGGAGCAGTGTGAAGGTATTTTTGAGGAAGAATAGTTATGGGTATTGTAGGATAAGGAATTATTTCTTAGTGTTGGAGAATATAGTTGAAAATTTGAGGACATGGAGGAGTATGAATCACTTGATGAACTTGAACTTGAAATGTTGATGATGTAGATTCTTGCAATAGGATAAGGAATTATTTCCTGGTGTTGGGGAATATAGTTGAAAATTTGAGGACATGGGGAAGTATGAATCACTTGATGATGAACTTGAACTTGAAATGTTGATGATGTAGATTCTTGCACTCTCTTGTGTTTCCAACAAAACTCTCTTGATGAACTTTGATTTTTCCAGAGATTGAATATGCATTTTGACTCTTATTGGTATTCTTCATTAGTTTTGGTTGGGTCATAGGTGATTGTTAATGGTGGAAGATTAGAGTATTTGAGTTTGAAATATAAGAGATTTTTTTACATCTTTGAACCAGATACCATTGAAGCTCCCTGTAGATGAAAAGAGTATGAATGATATGATGAATGTTTTAGACTGAATATCACACAGACACAGGAAAATATTAAAATAAAAGTAATTTTTTTTAATTACAAACTCGTGATTGATTATGTGCTTCAAATGGAAACAACTCTTAGTATATGGTAATTTGGATAGCAATAACTTTCTATATAGAGTTATGTCTTTCAATTATGGATAATCTCAACCCTTAACTATAAGTTATGTCTATGTGAAAAAACACATCCATTGTAATAAAGTTTTAGGCCAAACAATTATTTCCTTTAATTTCTATCGAGAAATGGTAACTTCCAAATCTTTAGAGTATAGCTTCCGTCTGTATATTAGCTCCATCATTTTTTGGTATAGAAAGTGAGCTTAGCTCACAAAACAAAACTAACGAAAATACGTTACACAACAAATATCATGCTAAAGCCAGCTATTAAGACCATGAGGTGGTTCAAAGAAGAAATGCAGACCCAATCTATATTTCTTAGCTTTATTGGCCATAAAATCTACAGCAAAGTTAGCCTCTCTGTAAATATGCATGAACTTGATGACAACAGACTGTTTTGAAATCTCCTTAATTACTTAGTGATTGAAGAGCCTTGCCACGATTCTTCTTCCCTTACAAATTCCTTCCTTCAATATTTTTTTTAGTTATGCAATTGCTAATACAATATTATATCAAATCTTATAGAATAAATAGTAATTTTTTTTATTATTTCACTTTAATTTAATATCTTTCTAATAAAGAAAATTAATAAAAATATATAATAGTAGAATATAGTAAAATAGAAGGGATGGATAGTAAATTTTGGATGTCATGTAAACAGTAGCACAATAAACCAAACCTGTGAGTGAATGGTTTCACTAATAATAATTAACGCAACAGGAGTTTTGACAAATAGGTGCAACCAACCTAAAAAAATCAAAAGACTAATTGATTTCCAAGTAGTTTGGTAGGAAAAAAGGAAAACACATAACTATAGTTGGAATTTGACTTTTAAATGGCGAGAATTCAAGTTGGACTTAGATTATGATAAGTTTTTAAGACTTGGATAAGGAAAACTTATTAAAGTTGGAAAAGGAATCATATTGGAATTGTATTCCTTATCTAAGTAGATAACTTTTGGTGCCTATAAATAGGCAAGTTCAAAACATTAAAGGATGAAACCAAGGAAGCAAATACAAGAGCAACTTGATATTGCAAGTTTGAGTTTTTGCTTAGGTATCTCAGGCTTTAGGAAATACTTTTGGAGTGAGAGCTATTCTTCTAACTTATATGAGAGGGAAAATATAATAGATTGTGAGTTTGGGTTAAATCAATTCAAGAGAGATACAATCGTTTTGTAATTGTTTATTTTCTCATATAGTAAGGAATCAGTTACTCTCCATGAACGTAGGCAATCGAGGGCCGAACCACGTAAATCTTGTTTTCTCTTATTTTTTTTAGCTTGAATTTTTATTTTGATGTGCTTATTGGTTGTTTTTCTCAATAAGTGGTATCAAAGCTAGGTTCCAGGTTTCAATAAGCTTATTAGACAGTTCAATTTCACTCTTTGGCAAAGAAGGGTGAAATCTCCTAATTCAACAAGGTTCCGCAAAAGCGTTGAATGGAAAGGAGAAAGGAGAGCCAGAAAAAATGAGCAATAAAGATTGGCAAAAGCTCGATGAAAGGTGTGAGATATATCATCTAATAGGCAGTATGGTGAAGACCTCAAGCATTGGTTGGAAACGGGTTGTCTGCATATATTGTTTCTAAGGGGCAGATGGTTGTAAGTGAGTGGAACCTGCTAGTGGTAGTCATATAGAGATATTGGAGTCTCTCCGGAGTTGAATAGAGCCATCGACTGGTTTCAACTACATATGATATATTGGTTATGTTTAGAATTAGGGTGCAGACGAAAATCTAATTCGGACATGTGTAGTTGAGGAATTTAAGCCAATAAAATTAATGCAATTCAAAAGTCAAGGTGGAATGTTGTGATTTGACTTTTAAATTGTGGAAATCCAAATTGAACTTGGATTAGAATAAGTATTTAAGATTTGGACAAGGAAAAATTATTAGATTTGGAAAAAGAATCTTATTAGAATGATATTCTTTATCTAAGTAGATAACTTTTGGTGTCTATAAATAGGCAAGTTCAAGGTTCACATTTGGTCGATGGAATAATGTAGGCAAGGGAAGTCGGCAAAATGGATCCGTAACCTCGGGAAAAGGATTGGCTCTAAGGGCTAGGCCCGGGGATCCCAGTCCCGAATCCGTCGACTGTCAACGGACTGTTTGAGTTGCTCCCGTTAAAGGATGAAGCCAAAAAAACAAATATAATAGCAATTTGGGATAACAAGTTTGAGTTTTTGCTTGAGTATCTTGAGCTTTGGGAAATACTTTTTGAGTAAGAGTTATTCTTCTAGTTTATATGAGATGGAAAATACAATAGATTGTATGTTTGAGTTAAATCAACTCAAAGGAGATACAATTGTATTGTAATTGTTTATTTTCTCATATAGTAAAGAATTAGTTATTCTCCATTAATGTAGGCAATCAAAAGCCGAACCACATAAATTTTATTTTTTTTTAACTTTAATTTTTATTTTGACGTTTTTATTGCATGTTTTTTCCCACTTACAAAAAATATTTAAAAATAAAAGCTGGGTTCCACGTTGAAAGCCACATAGCTTGGTTAACTGAAACGTGTTCCAAAACTGAGAATTATCATACACCAGGTGGTGGGGGTTGCACAGTGACTCCTCAAATTCGGTCAGTGCCAACTCTTCTCTTCTGTCTGCAAAGCGTCACTTTGGTCAATTTGCCCCTTCACACCCACTCTTGACTCTCACTTGGCTGTGCGTAGGCCATGCACTTGCTCAGCCCGACTCTTCTTCTATATATTCATCGCTACACTTAAACTCTTTCTCTCACACTTCTCTTAATTTCCTTTAGCAATTGATTGATTATGAAAAAAAGAGTTGAAGAGAGATTCTCTGAGTTTTATGGCAAGTGGGTATCTCAGCTAGATGAGTATCTTCAACAACTGAGAAGGTTATCAAAGGATAGATTTGGAGCTGCTAAAGACAGCTGTGGTGGCCAAGACCAAGAGCTGCAAGCTTTAGTTTCCGAAGTTACACAACATCACAAAGAATACTACACTGTGAAGTGGGCTTTAGCTCATGAAGATGTGCTTGCTTTCTTTTATCCGACTTGGATTAACCCTTTAGAGAATGCATATTTATGGGTTACTGGGTGGAAGCCTTCGGCTGTGTTCAAGCTGGTTGAGTCGGTGACGACTACACGGCTGTTTCTGGGTCCTAGTTTAGGCGAATTGACGGAGGAGCAGGTGAGCAAGATTAAGATTTTGAGGGGGGAAATAAGGGCGGAGGAGGAGAAGGTAGAGAGGGAAATGGAGAGGCAACAGGTGGGTATAGCGGAGAGGAAGATGGTGGAGTTGGCGAGGTTGGTGTTTAGAGTGAAGAATGGGGAGCAAGCCAGTCAAGTGGAGGCACTGGTGCAGGTGGCACTGAAAGGAATTTTGGGAGGACTAGAGAAGGTTCTGAAAGCAGCAGACTGTGTGAGGCTGAGGACTTTGAAAGGAATTTTGGATATTTTGAACCCATTACAGTGTGTGGATTTCTTGGCTGCAAATGCTATGCTTCAGATTCAGCACAGGCAATCAGGGAAGATCAGGGATTGAATTCGCCATATATAATTAGTCTTTTTTTTTTTCTTTGTTCGAAAGGACTTTTTTTTAATTAATTTCGTAGGTGGGTTTGATTTTATTTTTAGAGTTGTTTTCTTTTTTAAGTTTTTCCTTTAATTTTAATATATATCATATCAGGAAGTTATGCTTTAATAATCTTTATGTATTCAGCGGTTTTTATTTTTAAAACTCTTTGAATATACAAATAAATGTATGAAATATTACCGTTGTGCTTAATTATTTATCTTAAAACAAATATAATGAGATTGGCTTTTTCATGTATGGCTTGGTTATGGAGCTATAGTTTTAGACATTCGGTTTTTCTTGTATCTCAATTAATTCAACCCAACTATGGTTCAAATCAAACTATAACTCATGTAGAGTCCGAACAGTTTTCGCTTTTAATCGAATCAATGAAATATGTTTATTTTAGTATCAGATTTTTCGGTTTTTAGTTCGATTTAGTTATTATATTTAAAAAATTATGGTTATCGATTAGGTTATTTTAGTAGTTTAACTATATATATATATATATAAGTAGTTTATTATGTTAGGAAAACAATTGGAGAATTGTTAATTCAATATTCAAATAAAAGATAAAAGAAATAAAAAATAAATCTGAAGCTTGTATTTTATGCAATATTTTTAAAATAAATTCATTTTCTACTATCGGTGTTTAGGATTGGCGGCTGTCTTCCAGAATACAACAGATATCAAGTAGTTGAACATATAATACTTATTTACATCGAACTGAGTATTTGTCACATTCGCTATCATTTTTAGAAGAAGAAAATGGAAGACCAAAAAGAGTAAAAATCCAACCAAAAGCTATTCAACAAAAACAAAAAATCTCTATTTATACTAGATAGAGAAGACATGTGATTAATATCTTTAAAAACTGCTAATAATGCATTTGTAACTCTCAAATAATTATGAATTTATTATTTAAAACATCAGAAAATGAAATTTCAAAAGACAAAAAACTAAAAAGACTAATTTGGAACACAATCTACAATACAACAATACGAGTGTGTAGAATCCACATGACCGTGCCAGATTCTTGGCTGTGTGTTGCTTCAATTTCCAGAAATTAAAAAAAAAGTAAAAATTGGGCTTGGCCTACGAGATTTTGGCCTATTATTCGTTTATGCAGGTCGCGCACTCACGTATTGGCCTATCTTGGACTGCGGATTTACACTCTCTGCGCTTGAGCTCACGAGAGAGAGCTTTCTGTCTTACTTTTTTACCCATATAAGAATGTATCTTATAATATAAACACAAGTTCAACTTCACATTTTAATGATGTAAGACAACTCTCACTTTCAATTTTTCTCTTTATATCTCTTTAGCAAAAAGCTTATTTTGAGTTTCAATTTATATTCACACATTCTCCATTTTGATCATATAAATACATTAATTCATAGTTTTCATGCAAGGAACATATATCCAAGTTTTTCTCCCAAAATCAAGTTATGTAACCCAACTGAATTGCCCTATCAAAATGGCTCATAATCACAATTTTTCCAATATATCATTTTTATTTTCTATAAATAATGTTTTGAATTAGTGTATTTTTTTAATTAATAAATAATATATAATTATTTATTATGTTTTCTATTAATTTTAATTATAAATTTGACTTTGTTTTAGTAGTTGTGTTAATACATATTTTGAGACTTTTACCTCTATTATGATTATTTTTATTATCTCATTTACTTTATTGTACAATATAGAAGCGTACAAAATAAAAATATTCTAAAAATTATATAGTAACCGAAATATTTATAGCAACTGAACTGATAAATTTAAATTCGGTTAAATTCAGTTATAAATTTTAATCGATTTAGTTCAGTTAGCATTTTAAAAATTCTAAAAATTTTGGTTATTAATAAAAATTTGGTTTGGATAACTGAATGCACACTCCTTAAATCAGGTGAGAAAATGATGTGAGAGAATAAAAAAGTATTTCTCCATTAATGTATTAATTATAATATTTTCTTTATCTGAAAAAGATAAGCTATTTTCCATTTTTTACCTTCCGAAATTATAGGTCACTTATCTTTTTCGAAATGTATTTATTTTGTTACAAATATACCTTTATTTATATATATCTTTATTAAATATACCAAAATATCTATTTATTTTTTTAACTCTTGCTTTAAATAACTTTTATTATTGATTGACATTTAAATGAGTATTAATTTGAGTTTTACATTAAAAAAATCAAATGATTATTTTTAAGATAATAATAAATAGAAGATATTTTTGGAAAACATCCAACAAAAATCATGAAATGTTAAACTTTTAACACTCAATCCTAATTGGATGTTGAGAAAAGATAAACTTTTAAAACTATTTTTTCTCTCTCCTTCTTCTCTTTTCACTAATATATATATTTTTTTTACTAACCAATCAAGAGATAAATTTTAAATTAACTGTCGCTTTTAGTAATTTTACTATAATTAAGAAGTCATTAATTAGTTTTAAATTTAGAAAAAAATGAGTTGTAGAGACTAAATTACCCATTTTGAAAAACAAAAATTTTGAATTCAATATAATATTAAAAACTTTAAATTAATAAGTATAAGAATAAAGTTCAAAAAAAATTTAATTTTCATTGGTAATATAAAAATGATAGATGAATGGAAATTGAATTTGTTTTTAAAAGCGATTATTATAGAATGGATGGAGTAATGTCCTTAACATTATTATGTGAGATAAATGTAGTGGACTTAGAAGAATGCTAAGGACAATTTTATTTTCTAATATTTTTCAATATGTATTTTTTGATTGGTTATTAATGAGAGATAAATTTTTAAAAATATTTTTTCTATTATCTCTCCTTAGCGGCTAATTAAGAAGTAAGTGTGAAACATTATTAAAAAGTGGAGAGTATTTTAGAACATTCCCAACAATTCTTTATATTTCACTCTATTTTAGCTTGTCTTGAAAATTATATGCACTTTAATAATACTTTTTATTTTAATTTTTTATTAATTAAAGTGTTTTGCTACTCAGCCCCTGATACAATGCCCGTCGATTACCCACCTATATAATTTTACAATATTACAATTTTCTTTTGTTTTTTTTCCTTGGTTCTGTTTACTTTTCTTTTTATTTTTTTATTCAATTATTTCATTTTTACTCTTTACTCTTTAATCTTTAATATCTCAGTTTAAATATTAAAAAAATCATTTTTATCATTAAACTCTTAATCCTAAACCCTAAACTCTAAACTCTAAACTCTAAATCCTAAACCCTAAACTCTAAACCTTAAATCCTAAATCTTAAACCCTAAATTTTAAATTCTAACCTCTAAATCATAAACCTCAATTTGTTTAAGAACTCAATTTTTATGAATTATTATGAAATAAATTAAGATAAAAGAATTTATTTAGAAAATTATATTTGATAATAAGAACACTTTGTAGTTTTTTCTTTTATTTTATTTTTAAGTTGGCTATTTATGTAAAAATCACAAAAGGAGGGAAACAAAGAAAAATTATTATTCAATGCAAGTGAGACACAGTAATAGGCGGGACAAAAACCGGAGAGATAAAAAAGAACAAAGAGAAATAATAAAACTATCTAAAAAAATGAAGAGAGAAAGTAACAAACAAAAAAAGAGAAAAAAGAACAAAAGAGAAGTGAAATAATAAAATATTGCTAATGAGCTCCTTGTAGCTCTTAAATTTAAGGAGGGATAATATAAATTTTAGGGAGTGAAATAAATAAGAAAGAAGATAGGGAGATTGTTAGATGATATAAAACTCCCAAATATATGTAAGGGAAATAAGGAGCCTATTTGGGATGCTCTAAGCATTCTACTTAGCATGCCCAATAGGTTTTTTATTTGAACTATATTTTCTATTTTAGAGTCATTTCATAAAAAGAATCTTTAATAGACTTTTTATTTTTTAAATTTAGAGTAAATTTGACTCTCTATTCTAATTATAATTAATGTATCCCTACTTTTTATGCATTTTCTATATTTTTATTGGTGTTACTTTTTTTTTTCTTTATAATAAAAGTAATTCATTTTTTTCATTTGATAAATATTAATTTAAAAGGGATAAAGTAAAATGAAGAATAAAAATATAAAAAACCTATTGTGTTTGAAAAATAATTTTTACTATGCATATTTAAAGATGTTCTTTATTCTAATAAATAAGCTCTTTAAAATGAGAGCATCCCCAATAAACTTTTTATTTGAGCTATTTTCTTTATTTTAGAGAGATATTTCATAAATTAAATAAAAAAGTCTTCAATAGATTATCTATTTCTAAAATTTAGAGTTGAGATTGAATTTAATTTTCTACATCTAAAAAGCAAATTTTACTCTATATTCAAATTGTAATTAATGTATCATCACTTTCTATGTTTTATTTTAATGTATTATTTTGCTCTTTCCTTAAAATAAAATTCATTCTTTTTTTTTCTTTTAATAAATATTAGTAATTTGTAAGGAATAAAGTAAAATAAAGAGTGTATTGGACTACTAAACTAATTTTCACTCTCTATATTTAAAGATACTTTTAAGATACTCTTTAATCTAATAAAAATGCTCTTTACTGGAGATGCTCCATTTTGTGCCTTTTTCTGCTTCTTGTATGTAAAGAATCCCTTTATCTGAAAGGAGTCAAACTCTTCACCTCCTTTACTTTTTCTTCTTTTTTAAAAAAACTATATTATAGTTAAATTAGATTATAATGTGGACTATAATATAGTTTTGTGTTATTAAACAGTGCATACTTCTAGAATTTTTCAGGATTCTATATAATATACCTACAATAATTTCTTAGGAATATATATAATATACCTACAAGTATAAGAACTCCATAGGCAGAGTGATTTATTTCCCCTTCGTATTGAAGTTTTCCTTTTTGTTCGAGTTTGCAGTAGGTCAGCTCGAGTTTAATCGATGGAGGCTTGTTGCTCCTCCATGCTAAAATAAAATAACAGCGACCTGAATGGTGATGTTTTTCAAGCTATATATGCATGGAATTCATTTCTAATATCAAGCCTATCAAAATCCAAGCTTGTGTTTTGGATATCCATAATCCTTAAAGAACTACGTATTCAAGAACAAGTTTTTCATTATCTATCCTGGCATATCGAGTCGCCATGTTTGCCTCTAGTCCAACTTTATCCAAAAAAGGTCAATTGGGATCTGTATAATGACCAATCTTTATTGTCATTTAATGGGTTGGGTTAACTTCATCTACGGTCTTATTGCAATAAATTACATAACTTTTTTTCATTCCAAAAAAGTCATTTAATTATGTTTTTACTTCACAAAAGTCACTTACAGCCGCTTTTTCAATTTAAATAACCGAAAAGCAGACGTGCCAGCAGATGTGTCACCGGAAGTTTAATGCGACAGCTGATATGTCACTGAAAATTGGTCTATAGTAACTTTAATAAAACAAAAACATAGTTAAGTATTTTTTTAGGGATGAAAGTTCAATTACTATCGATGAATTAACTCTCATTTAGTTACATGAATGAATGAGAAATCTCAAGGGAAAGGTTCGAAAAATATTTGTAACAATTAGATGAAATTCTAACCGAAACTTAACTGTAACTTGGTAATTGCTTTTAATGTCCACTATGATTGAGTGTAAAAGAGGAGTTAGGAAAGGTATGTTGATGAGATGACGAGGGAATTTGAAAGGTATGAAGTACTTTTTCCAAACAAAAGTTGAACAAGTTACAGTATTGCAATGTTAACAGAAATGGCTGAGCCAAAACACAGTAATACCATTTACAACACCATGAGAACTCTCGTTCCATTAGTTCAATCCTAAGTGCAAAGATCAGCTAATATGCTGTGGATAATAACAACTGATAAACTAACAGCCTATTTATAAACATGATAATATGTTCACTAGGACTAACATCCTAGTTCTTTGTTAGTTTTCTTTTGCTTTTCTTCTTTTTCTTTTCTTTTTTTACCTCAAACTTCAATCCCCAAGTATACATATCTTGTAAGTTGTACCAACTGGGAACACAATACCCTGAAACAAGGAATATATTACACTCATATACTGAAGGAAATACTAAGCATCAATGGAGGAAAAACGTATACAAATTAAGAAATTATGGGATAAATATAGAAGACAAAAAAAAATGGTAGTATTTGAGTATTATAAACCACCAATCAAAAAGCTAATTTTAGTTTTTGATGACAAGTTAGAAGTTTTGACTTACAATACAGAGAAAAGAGTTGACGAAGAGTTTAAGTGGCCTCAACAGATAATATCTCTAGTTCGGCCCACCACAGTGGAGAAAGTCTTGGAGTGGCTTGATCAGGAGAGATAGCAATAACTTCCTTCAATTTGGAAGTAATTTCTCTCATTGTTGGTCTCTGCCTTGGATCTGGTTGTATGCATTCTTGGATAACCTCGCAGATGACATCGAGCTCCTTGTTTTTAAAGGACTTGAGGGTTGGGTCAATCATGTAGCTGATAGTCCGTGTGTCGTTCAAATATTCAGCAGCCTGCAAAGTTTAAAATTGTGTGCTTATCAGAATCCAACCATGCCTGCAGCTTTGTAGCCTGGACCCATATTTAGCCTTTAAAGCCAAGCTAAATGCTATTATATTACAGGATTTCATTTAAGGAATTACCCATTTCTCCAGGGGCCCTTGTTCTTTTGAGTATGGAAGCTTTCCAGAAATTATCTCAAGCAACAGAATCCCAAAACTATAGACATTTGTCTCCGTATCAGCCAAGGGTGGCAACACAGAATGCTCCAATTCACCATCACCTGAGATTTTTGACTTTGATGCACGTGGTGGCAAGAAACTGACCTCTCCAATCTGAGAACGGACAATTGAATTCATGGGATCACATGTGAAGCAACAACAGTAATAAAGCTAATCCAACAAGAGATATACCTTAGCAGCATAATCATCTGTTAGATAGATGAAATGCGAATTCAGGTTAGAATGTGCTACTGGTGGATTTAAATCATGGTGCATATATTGCAAGCAGTATGCAGAACCCATGATAATCCTCATCCTCATAGACCAGTCAAGATGTTCCATTTCTTTAACTGAAGAAGCAGAATAATTGTTTCAGAATTCTAGATAGCTATATAAATTTCAACCATTAGATAAGCTTAGTGAGAGAATTACCATGCAGATGCTCAAAGAGGGTTCCATTTGGAGCATATTCAAACACCATCATCCTATTGAAAAGTTCATCCTCCTCGCAGTAGCCAATAAGATTGACAAAGTTCTTATGGTTGATCCTAGATAGTGTATCAATCTGCAGTGATCGAGAAAACAAAAAAAAGAGTAAGAAGAAAAGTTTCACAAAAAAGGCAAGAGTTTGAAATTATCAGATCTTCCAATGCTATCCTCCAGAAATATTCAATCTTCAGCTCAGATAACATAAAGAGAATAACCTTTTTCCTATATGATATCTCTGCATTCTTTGGCCAATCTTTAGAAGAAGCAACTAAAGTTGATGCAACAGCAATCTCAACTCCACTGGACAGTGTTCCCTTGTACATGATGCAACCCTCACGAGTGTCAATTATGTTGCTGAAATCCTCGCACGCAGTTTCCAGTTCCACTCGATTTAGCTTGGGAACGCCTGAATATCAAAATAGACAGTACATTTACATATACAAACGAATATCAAACCAGGATATAACAATGCTTTATACTGGATCAGACTAATCCAGAAAGATGGCAATGCAGATATAGAGCATGATGAAATTTAATTGGCCTAATGGTTAAGGGCTTGGACCCTTTGGTAGGAGGTATCAGGTTCGAGACCCTCTCCCCCAATATCTGATCTAAGAAAATAAATTGGCCCGTCAAGTGTTTAATAGCACTTAAAACTCCAGATAGTTTTGCAGAGAGGACCCATAAAGAGAGCATTATTTCAGTGGCTGAAGAATATCTAAGACTGATCCATGACTGTCAACCAATTAAGTTGGCCAAATCATTTGCTAACCCTTTTTATTTACTTCAGCTCAAGGCAGTTTATAATAGGCCACCTAATCAATTATGCAGTTCAAGGCCAAGTAAATTCAAAGTTTACCAGTAACAAATGCTTTCTGCAGCTGTCCACTCAGTCCAGTTTTCCAAGGACCTATGGTTGTGACTCCTCGTTTACGGAAAATAAATAGCAGGCCTGCAGCAACAATGACAAAGGCAGACACAACAGGGATAATCAAGAAATAAATCCATTTTTTTCCAGAAGTTCCGTTGTTTGAATTTCCAGAAGAAGCAGATAGTAATCCAGTTGGTGGAGACTCAACAGGTGAAGCCACTGTCACAGGTGGTGGAGAATGGTTCTTCTTTGCATTGGGTATAGCTGGGTAACTCCCACTACTTCGACTTGTTGGTAAGGCGATGATCTGAGATGAGGAAGATTCATCATTCACAGGTGCAGCTGGAAGGTTACTGGACTGTTCAAATAGTCTACGTCGTGCAGAATTGGCAAGGATCTCTACATTTTGGAATTTTCGCAGCTCAGATGAACCTGATGAATGCAAAAAATGTTATCATTTAGTTTATCATCCAAATGAATATTAATGCTCACAAAGCCATCATGGGAATCTACTTGTACTCACTGGCTAACTTCTTGAAGTAGTTTTCACCACATTCATGCTGAGAGTCCATTCCAACCTTGAACCTTGGAAGATGGTAAAAAATCTCAGTAGATGGGACATGATAAACAGCCTTCATCATAAATAGAGTCTGGCGGTAACATACCATCATCTTAACAATACACATACAAATGGAAGTGTATGTATGCGTGTATCATTTAAATATGTAAAGCATTCTAGATTCTATATAGTTGCAGCAGCAAGGCACTGAGATAATGTATAATAGCTCCCTTAACTGGGATTATCAATGAATAAACCCCATTTAAGTTGTTTCAACCTGATCTGCAGCATACTTCTCTAGATGTTACAGGATCAGAAAACTGACAGCTATATCATATCTATACTAAGTCAACCCTCTCTAACTGCAATTGATTCTAAAGCAGGATCCATGATCAGTCAAAAAATAAACGAATATTCTGGATGGTGTTAATGTTGCTGGCTTAGGCCACAATTTGATCCCTAAGGGTTGATTCATTCTAAGCACAGAAGAATGAGATCATATTTAAGCAATGTTTAAGAATGAAATTCAACATGATTCATAGTCACCTTCTCCCATTCAAAAATTAAAGCAGTTTGTTAAAAACAAAATTCAGGGTGAATAAAGAAAAAAGAGGCATGAAATATTTTACTGCCTAGAAGAAGGGACAATCAATAAGTATGAGAGGGTATCTATCATCTCTAACCAGTTATATAAAGTCATTAAAGTATCACAGGGTGTTGAAATGGAGAGATAAGCAACTTACTTACCCATTTCCACACTTTCTATTTATACAGCCAAATCCCGGGGCTGCAGCACATGCAAAGTTTCCATCAAATTGCAAATCAGAAAAAAAGTTAAGCCTCCCAATCTTCAAAGAACTGCTGCCTTCAAATTTATTGTCACAAAGCAACCTAATGTACAGCTGATTTTAGGCAAAACAACTACTGAATGTAAAGGTGGAAACCAATGAAATCAATCACAGCAAACTCACAAGCATTTCAAGGATGGTAATCTTTGTATTTCTACAGGAACTGATCCACCGAAGTAATTATCCCTCAAGTCCAGCAGCTCCAGCATTGTGAGTCCTCTAATTTCTTTAGGAATGGCACCGGAGAAACAGTTTTTGTGGAGCACACTGTTAACAAAACAGAGCAAAAGACAAGTGTAATTAGTTTCAAGGATATGATAAAGATTGTAGAGTATAAAGCTTCAAATTAAAAGACTGTAGAAAAGTGTATAAACTAGAGACATTATATATCTCCATAGATGATACTCTACAATGACATTCTTCAAATGGGATCTGTCCCTTTTACATTTGAAGTCACAAAATTTTAAAAATACTTAGTCTATATGAATGTTTTTATAATATCATTCCAACCTAGACCATAACCAGTGTGTTAAACTACAATCCGATGGGACATAAAAAAGCTGTTGCCTACAAGAATATTATCATGCACTGATTGTTGCATTGGATTTAAAAGTACTATATATCTAGACAATGGTATCAATAATTGAATGAAGTAGTGTAAAACAATATAAAGGTAGTTGCAAATGGGGAAAGAAGTCAAATGTTTGCCAAGGCTGAGATTATTTAGTAGGATATAAAACTATGTGAGATAACTGCAGAGATAAAACTTAAATAAGCCAGAGCTGCAAGAACAAAATTTTGCTTCATTAGACATATGACAACAATCTAGATAAATTAACGAATGTATGCCTATGGAAATGATTATGCCAATGGTGATGATTATAACAAGAAGCGCGATAATGATGCTGTTGGCTATGACAATTATCTACATAAAACATATGCCAGGTAAACAGCTTGTTAATATCAGTTGCCTAACAAAAAAATTTCAATACCACTCTTAATATGTATTATTTCATATACATGGTAATGACAGTGTTCTGTGTATGTGTTTAGAAATAATAAATATATACAATATGTTGTTGTGAACTTAAAAGGTAGCAAAACCTCAAAGTTTATCTCCTTACAGAGATTTCAAGTGCCTAAGTTTGCCAAGATCAGGTGCCAATGTCCCATGCAATTGAAGGCCATTAAGATCCCTACAAGTAGACAAGCAGAAAAACAAGAAAATTCAGTCTTCCAGATATGCAAAATGATCAATGATAGCTCTTGACAAGCAAGCACAAAGAGGAACTTACAATCTTTGCACTTTACCGGCCATGCAGTAAACACAGGACCACAAGCAAGGATCCTCATCATAAGGATTCCAGTCATCAAGAACACCAAATGGATCTGAACTCACTCTTGCTCGAAATTTCAACAAAATTAGTCCTGCATTCTCAACCCACATTGAATTTATAAATTAAAACAAGATTCTAAGATTGTGATCTTAGCAAATAAGTATCATCAGAAATGTGAAAAAATACCTTCATCATTGAGAGACCAAGAGCCTTGAATTGCAAGAGCAATAATCAAAGCCGAGACGCACAAGAACTGGAATCCACTTGGGTTCCATCTACCCCCCATCTCTTGACGAACCAATATAGGCAGCGGAGGTAGCTACAATAATGAAAAATCGCCAGGTTTCCTATTCAAAACCACCCCCCCTTCCAACTCACAGCAACAAAAACAATAATAACTATTGTAAATACCTGAATATCTGCTTTGATTTACAAATAACTAAACAAAACTATATTACAAAGAAATGTAAAATCTTGAAGCTTGTCTATAATGATCATATCAGGGTCCCTCATCTTTGCTTTAATAGATAATCTCTAAATCTTTTCCCCCAAAATGCACATAACCTGGCTCAGCCGGTTAATATAGATCTAAATATCTCCACAATGTATAGGAGCTGAAATCCAAAAACAAAAAAGAGAAGGAAAATATCAATTTTTGTACAAGTGATTAATATGTTGCAAAAAGATTCTGCATTTCCACTAGCCAACAAAGAATCAAAGAATACCCTCAATAGCAAGCAATCCAAAAGAAAGAAAAAGAAAAAGGGAAATGGAAATGGAAATTACCATAAACAAACAGCAGAAAGGGTGCTCTAATGCTGCTATTCTTGAGGGCAATATTGCAATTCCAATGTATTTCTTTTTATCTTTCGAACTAACAAAAATTCTTCAAAAGAAAGGAAATATAGTGGGGTGGCGACAGGTGAGAGGAAGATAGACAGATAGAGATTCAAAAAGGCAGCAATGAAAAAATTATGAATAAAAGATATAAAAAATATACATATTAAACTGCAAAGGATTTTTTTTTTTTTTTTTCAAATACTGCCCCTTTGCAGGATGATCTCAGAGGATATTTTCGACCATCTTTGATGTCTCTCTCACTGACTTATCTTGTAAAGTTTTGAACTTTGATCTCTTTACCCAGAGTTTCTTTCTTTATCTCTGTTTTTCTTTTTTCTTTTTTTTTCTTTCTTTTCTTTGTTTGATCTTTCCTTTGCTCTCTCTGTCTCTCTCTCACCCCCCACCATCCACCCCAGGAAGCTTTGAGTTTCGGTTTTCCATTCTGTTCAGTTTTTTTTTTTTTTTTAATTTGGTAGGTTCTGTTATTATTATTATTTTAAATTATTCGGTAGGTTAAGTGGGACCCATTTGGATAACCATTTGTCGAGGGAAACTTAACCGGCGGCCGGATAACTGTCAGACGGCGGTGGAGGGTTTTTTTTCGCGGTGGCAGCTTTTTAGTTTTTAGTTTTATTTTTATAATTTTTTAGTGGTGGAGAGGGCCCCCACTTCCGGTGTATTCGGACGCGCTTTTGGTTCCATTGACTGGCCCCACAATTTTTTTTTCTCTTTAATTTCGTGCGTACCTCTTTTTCTGTTTTTTTTAATATAAAAAGGCCTCAAATCTTTTTCTTTATCCATTAATTTACATAAATCATTATTATTAGTAAAATACTGTAATGAATATATTAATTAATCTTTTATTTTTTTAAAATATATCATAAAATTCTTTAATTTTGATTTAATATACTATATAATTTTTTTGTTAATGTTATTAATTTGATATCAAGTTATTAAATTTGTTATTTTTAATATTATATTTTTAAATTAATAAAATGTGAAATTTATAAAAAAAATAAATAAGGATATTTTTAGTATTTTTTAATTGATTAATATGATACGGAATACTCTATTAAAAAATAATATAAAATTTTTTTAATTATTAGAACCAAGCATGATGAACTTTATAATGTATTTTAAAAAATAAAATGGTGTATATTAATAATTTACTTTATTATTATTTATTAATTTTGTGTATATATATATATATAATTACTATTTGTCCCTTGTAGTTTAACATTTTATACTAGTATTTCTCTAATATTTAAAAAATATACGATTTGCTTCATGTGTAGTTTGATATAATAAGCTAGTACTTACCTGAAATTTAAAAATTATACTATTTATTCTTTGAAATTTTGATATATTGCAATAGTATTTCCTTACAAATTTGATTTATTGCATTAATACTCCTTAAGCAACTTTTGCTAGTGTATTATATTATTTTTCAAAATTTATGAAATATTAGTATATTATGTCAAATTATATAAAGTAAATTATATACTTTTTAAATATTATGGATGTACTAACATATTATATCAAATTATTAGAGAGTAAATATATATATATATATATATATAAATGGATTTGCATTTGTTAATACGTTTCTGATCTTTTCTTTCGAAAGTAATACACCTTAAATCTTCTTCTTTGTTTTTTTTTTTTTTTTTTTGACATCAATACGTCTCCAATCTTAGCTAAGGAGTGATGACTCAAATTTTGAATTTTCTCTGTTTTTAGGCAAATTTTAAAAAATAATATTTTTAATTTAAACTTTGTCTTATCCAAAATTTTGACATCAAGTGGAATTAAAATATTAAGTAATATTTTAAAGAAAAAAAAATTAAACAAAAAATATAATGAGGATAAATGATAATATAGCCTCCGAGTATTATGACCATAAGGAAGACCTCCTTTTTGTGGAACTTTAAAGAAATTTTCTTATGTATCTATAAGATTTTCCAGTTGCTGTTCTGAATAGATTAATATATAGATAGAACTATAGATTCAATAAGTGAGTTAAGCAAATTGGGTTACATGTTCACACTCTTTTTTTTTACAAAAAATTCGATTGAAAATTTGATTTCAATATTCCAATTTTAATTATCAGACTAATACTGTTAAACTAAACTGTCCACTATTAACTAAACTTAACTAAATAACAGAAAAATGTTATGTAAGGGTTACTAATAATATGTCTGATTTATTTAAATTAATTTCGTTTATTTTTTTTTAATGGCACTTTTGCATTAGTTATTCCAAAATGAAGTTAAAGAAAATTCTCAAATGAAGTAATATTTAAAGCACTGTTTGTTAACACCAATCATCAAATTTGATTAATAATTTCTGTTTAGTAAAAAAATTAGATTATAATTTCCTTAATAAAAAGCTTATAGAAATAGCATTTAAAAAAACTAGTAGATTATAATTTTTTTTTTATCAAATAACATGTTCTAATATATAATTATTAAATTATAAATTATATAAAATATAATTATTAAATTATCTAATATATATATATATATATATATAATAATAATGGAATATAAGATGATAAAATTGGATTAGGATGATATATTTAATTTAATTTTTATAATATATAATATACATATATATTATATAATTCATTTCTATTATGTATTTAGATATATTTTATATAATATTTTGATTAATGTAAGCATATTTTTTCATGTCATTTTATATTTTTTAACTAATTTTATTAAATATTTTAATTAAATCAACTAGATTATCAGCTACACAAATTTTTAATTTCTAAATTATCAACTACAACTAAATTATTCATTTGAATATAGATTATCAACTAATAATTAAATTATTAGCTAATTTTACCAAAAACAGGTCTTAAGCTTCACTAATTTCCGAAATTTCCTAAGCATAGAGATCTTCACGACGACATAGAAGAGTCATAACCCTCCCAAAATTTTGAAATATATATATATATATATATATATATATATAATTAAAAATAATAAAAAATACTTTTATGCATTTTTAATTTTTGTCCTCTAAATATACAGTATGATTTTAATGACATGATATATTTAGTGTATTTTATTTAATTGAAAATGTTTTATGGAAAATGATTTTTTGTCCTTTGTCAATTGGACTGCTGTAACTGAAAATTAATAATTAATTTGTAAATATTTTATTTTGAACGTTGTTTTTCCACATATAAAAAATGAAGAAAAAACTCTGACATTAGTTATAAAGAATAAATCACATTATTTTTGCAAAATCAAGAAAGCAAATTTAATTCCGATTAACTAATTTCACAGAGCTTAATTAAGACTATTAATAGTCAAAGTTTGCTCAGTAATGCGTTCAATGTATACGCCCTATGTAACTAATTTTACAGTGCTTAATCAAAACTATAAGAATATCGTAAAAAGAAAATTTATTTTATTCTATTTTTTGTAAATTAATATTTATTAAAAAAAATAAATTATTTTTATTATAAAAAAAAAGAAAAGTAATATACCAATAAAAAGATAGAACATATATAGAAAATTGATGTATTTTAAATGACATATAGAATAAAAAGTGAAATTTAGCTCTCTAGATAGAAAGAGTCAAACTCACTATTTTCTCTAAATTTTTAAAAATAAAAAATTTATTAAAAATATTTTTTATGAATTTACTCTCTAAAATTAAAAAAAAAAAACCTCAAATAAAGAGCCTATTGTATATACTCTAATAGTTAAAATTTGCTCAATAATTTCTTCAATGTATATATATATTAAAAAAGAGCTAATAAAAAAAATATATTCAATGCTTACGCCCCATGTTGTAGTACGGTGCTATTATATAATAGCACCGTACTACAACATGGGGCGTAA
>CATIWF010072350.1:0-151882 GCA_949630135.1 Balakata baccata
TCGTCTTTGACTCCAATCTGGTCAACGACACGCCACGTGGCGTGTCGGACACGTATCCCCCGCGTGTCCTACGTGTATCCCCGTGTCCATGTATCGGACACGCTGACACTCCTTCCTGTTGGCGTATCTGTGCATCAGAGCTTTAAACAAAGAAGAGACTAGCAATTCAAATTCATTTTGACAAAACTGGTCAGCAATTCTGTAATTTGTGATTCTGTTTCATTGGTTTATTACCCTTCTCTTTGTGGAAGAGAGTGATGAGACTCCTGTGCTAATGCAGCGCCAATTTCTCATGAGACTAGCGCCATGAGTGGCACTTTTTCCACACGAGATTTCTGACTCTTTTTTCCTTGTGATTTTTCAAACTTTTCCTCTTTACTTGTTTGTCTGGTTCCGGATGAAAGAACAGAAAAGGAGAATAAATTTTGGTTCTGGATTTTCTGTGTTTTCTAAAATTTTCTTTGTTAAATTTAGCCCCTTATGCTTCAAAAATCAGCCAGTTAGCTCCTTTTGCCTCCTCTTTACTTCTTTGTATTTGCTAAAATTATTGCTTTAATTTTTGAGGCTTTTACTTGCATGATGTGAATGCAGTTCTCATCAATATTGTCTTAAGTGTAGATGTGTCCTTGGAAATAATATTTCCTAGAATAACTGGCTAATTTTTTGTAATTACCTTGTTTAGAGCTTCACAAGAAGGAGACTTGCGAAGCTGTTACAATTATTGAGACACCTCCAATGGTGATTGTCGGAGTCGTGGGTTATGTGAAGACACCTCGTGGCCTCCGGACTCTGAATACTGTCTGGGCTCAGCATCTCAGCGAGGATGTTAAGAGGAGGTTTTATAAGAACTGGTGCAAGTCCAAGAAGAAGGCTTTCACAAAGTACTCAAAACAGTACGAGTCAGATGAAGGAAAGAAGAGTATCCAGGCTCAGCTTGAGAAAATGAAGAAATATGCAACTGTTATCCGTGTCTTGGCCCACACCCAGGTAATTCTCTTTTGATGTGCTACATTCTGCCCGTTAGGTATGTGTTACTCTTGGTGTAGGCCTAATCTGTTTTTCGAAATGTGTTTCAGATCAGGAAAATGAAGGGATTAAAGCAAAAGAAGGCTCACCTGATGGAGATCCAGGTGAATGGTGGGACTGTTGCTCAGAAGGTGGACTTTGCCTATGGCTTTTTTGAGAAGCAAGTCCCAATTGATGCTGTTTTCCAGAAGGATGAAATGATTGACATCATTGGTGTCACTAAGGGTAAAGGTTATGAAGGCGTTGTTACTCGTTGGGGTGTTACCCGCCTTCCTCGCAAGACTCACAGGGGTCTTCGCAAGGTGGCTTGTATTGGTGCCTGGCATCCAGCAAGAGTCTCATTTACTGTTGCCAGGGCTGGTCAGAATGGATATCACCATCGTACTGAAATGAACAAGAAGATTTATAAGCTTGGCAAAGCTGCCCAGGAGTCGCACACCGCAATAACAGAGTATGACAGGTAATGATCACACCTAATTTTAACAATACACTTGCTGATTTGCCATGTGAATTTTGGCATTACTGTAAAGTTTTTGCATGGCTGTACCGTTGGGCACTTTACTGATTTTAAGATTCAAACAGGACTGAGAAAGATATCACACCAATGGGTGGTTTCCCTCACTATGGTGTGGTGAAGGATGACTATGTGATGATCAAGGGATGCTGTGTTGGACCAAAGAAGAGGGTTGTCACACTCCGCCAATCTCTGCTTCACCAGACATCTCGTGTTGCTCTTGAGGAAATTAAACTCAAGTTCATTGATACCTCTTCAAAGTTTGGACATGGCCGCTTCCAGACAACACAGGAGAAAAACAAGTTCTATGGACGCCAGAAGGCATGATTATGGAAATTATTATCAAATTTTGAACCATCTTGGTAATTTTTTTTTTTTTGTTATGTCTTCTATCTCAGACATTTGATTTGAACAAAGTTTTTTTTAGTATTTGGATAGTTTGAAATGCTGAAAGTTTTCATCTGTTTTTCTTTTTCAATGAAATCATTTTCGATTCTGAGTTATGACTATGTGGAGGTTTGTTTATGAGACAGATATAAGTTTATATTGTACTTTTGTCTCAACATTTTGGGTATGGTCCTATTCAACCCAAGTGTTATGCCGTTAGTTAAATGCACAGCCGTTGTAGGGTGTCTGTTAGATCAATCAGCTTTCAATCTGATTGACCCCTAACGAAAAGAAAAAGAAATCTTTGATTTGTTGACAAGCGAAAAGCTTAACTTATTAAAAGAAAATGAAAGCTTTTGTATTAGGGTTTGCAATTATTGTATTATAATTAATATTTGGTTGGGTGCATATGAAGTCTCTTGAGTTTTTTATTTTTTTCGGTTTGTCCTTCAAATTGGTTTTTGAATTCCATTTTTTGTCTAATTTGTTTCCTGTAAAATTTATTTTTTTGGGTTTGTCCTTCAAATTGGTTTTTAACTTGGGTTGTTTTCTGAATTCTATTTTTTGTTTAATTTATTTTCTGTAAAATTTTAAAAACTAATAATTTGCTTTCTGTGCTGGCTTGATAGCCAGAATGCGATTTTATATTTTTAATGTAATTTCGGCTGCCGTACAAGGGAAAGCAAATTATTGTCCTTAAAATTTTACAAGAAGTAAATTGAACAAAAAAGGAATTTAAGAAGTAATCGGTGCTAAAAACAGACTAAGAAAAAATGTGAAATGAGTTTAGCCATATATGTAGCGAACTCCAAAAATTAAAATTTATTCTCTCACCACTTATTTCTTATGAAATATTGTTATTTTTCTTAAGAAATGCAACTAGATCTCCACTTTTTAAGTGTTTTTACTGAGTAGATTTTTCTTTCTATTTACAAATGGTCTTTCTGTGTTTTTGGTCATTCTAATTTTCACTTTCGTTTTTCCTTCTGCACCCCAAGCAAGTGAATACAAGTATCTCTCTCTCTCCCACACACTCACAGCAGACGTAATTGAGCCAGCCCATGCCGATGGGGGAGGAGAGCAAGTAATCGTCGGAAAGAGCTTTCAATTATTTGGTGAAGTAATTTTCAGAACGGAGAGAGAATTGAATCTGGAGGCGAAGCCCGGCCATTGACTCCATCATCGAGGTTAACACAGCGCAGAGATCCGCTATTGATTGCCTCTCAGATCCAACTGTTGCTGGTGGAGATAAGATCGGATCTGGAGTCACAGATTTTTGAAAGAAGAGTGGCCTGCTACTCTGCTTTAATAATAATAATAATAATAATAATAATAATAATAATAATAATAATAATAATGTATCTAGCAAAATCAGAAAAGTGATTTAGGAGCAATCTCCATTCCTCAAACTTTGCAATAGATCCAAGTATCCCAAGCATTCAGGAGTAATATACCTCAGGGTCTCAACAAATGATAAAAAGGAGGTCAAAGAAGCATGCAGGAGAAGGAAGGAAAATGGATCTGACCTCACTTCCACCATTAAATAGATAGTAGTTTGGTTAAATGACCGACTGTAAGTTAAAAATGACAAAACAGTAGAGAAGAAATACCCAAGTCGACATAGGAAATCAATGATGACGAGAGAACAATTTGACTTGAAAAAAATGTGTCCTTTGCTACATTTTTAACAAGCATCATCTACTCCGCTTAAGGAAGAGAATAAAGAAATAAATGAAAGAAAGAAATGGCTTCTAAGTTTTTGAAAGAATAGTTAAAGATTTAAAAAAAAAATGGTTGTCTTTATTAGTAGTGACACATGATAATTAATAGTAATAAGAATGATATATAATTTAAATTTTTTGTTTAGTTAATTTGATGTTTTTTTAAGAGCATTCCTAACAATGCTCCCTATGTCACTCTATATTATATTATAAAAAATTTATTCTCTATTTTAATTTCTCTTGAAAATTATGTGTACTCCAATAAGATTCTTTATCTCACTAGTTACTCTCTATTTTAGTTTTTTATTAATAAAACTATTTAGAAAGAAAATAAAGAGAGAAAGTAAGAGACAAAAAAAGAGAGAGAGAGAAAAGAACAAAAAAAATATTATTTAAGAGCTCTTATTGGCTCTTAAATTTGAAGAGTGATAATATAAATTTTAGGAAGTGAGATAGGTAAAGAGGAAGATAGGGAGTTTATTGGAAGACACAAAATTCTCTAAATTTAGATAATAAGTGAAATATAGAGGCTATTGGGGATGCTCTAATAATATGATTTTTTTGTTAATATAATTTACTTTGAATTTTCACTTTCCATTAATTAATTAAAAATTTATATTCATATTTTATTTCTTATTTGAACTGCACTTAATTCAATTTATCTAATTTCAAATCCTAAACTAATTAATTTTTACAATTAAATACATTTAGCTTGATTTTAAACAACCTATACAATTAAATATAATTACTCTGATTGGCTTAAGCTATGTTATATGTGTGTTATAATTATAATATACATATAATCAAGTTATAATAGGTACTTTACTTTGAATTTATCTCTACATAAACCATTATATATTAGCTATATGTAAGTTATATGTACATCGAGTGAAATAATTGTTCCCAATTAGCTCTCAAACGGTAGTTATCGGAGTTTAAACTGTTCAGTCTAAAGTTTTTCGACCCTTTAAGTCTATTTCCGGTTTTAAAATTACAAAAGGAATAAGCCGGGAAATAGGAGAACTAGAGAGGGCAACCCTAAGTGCGATTTTTCATTTCCTGATTAGCCCTCAAACGGTGGTTCCTAGAGATCAAACTGTTCAATCCAAAGTTATTTGACTTTTTTATTCCATTTTCAGTGTCAAAATTGTAAAAGGAAGTTCGGAAATAGAAGAATCAGATAGGGCAAGCTTGATGTGCAATTGTTTGTTTCTCGACCAACCTTCAAACTGTAGTTCTCAAAGTTTAAACTGTTCAGTCCAAAGTTTTTCGATCATTTGAGTCTATTTTTGGTATCAAAATTCAAAAGCAAGCCCGAAAATAGGAGAATAGAAGAAGGTAACTTGATGTATAATTTTCTCCTTGTTGATCTCGCAAATTTGGTCAAATTTTAGAAAAACTAATGTAATTGAAGTGATGAGCAGATAAAAAACTAATTGTAGTTCAAATTTCGTGATAATTGGAGATTATTTAGGTAGTGAACGAAATTGATAGTGATGTAGAGAGAAAGAGATAAAAAGAAAGAGAGAAAAGAGAGAAGGGGAGAAAATTGGAAATGAGAAAGGGAAATAGAAATTTCAAAAATGGTAAGTTAAAATTTGAAATTCTTTCCTTAAAACGAGGATTTCCGTGCAAATCCCTTATTTTTTGACGGAATGGAATAATTTTATAAATTTAGAAATTAAAAAAAAGTATTCAAGAAATTTTAATTAACATTGTAATTGAAAATAGGGCAATAGTAATATATCCATACTAATCATTTATTAGTTTTATTTCAAAAAAACTTTTTGGTTTTATTTCTTTTTTTTTGTTGAAAATTTCAGCATTTTTTCTAAAAAAAATAAAGATTATGGAGGAGATATTATACAGGAAAAAAAATCGATGGAAATTAGAGCTGACAAGTTGTGACACGATACGATTAAATGATATGAAATGACAAGAGTTTAGACAGATATAAGTTTGAGTTTAACGGATATCGATTATAACTATGTTAACACGATTAAGATACGAAAAAAACTATATCATTAACAGATTTTACCTATTTAACCTATTAAAATACGATTAGAAATGGTTGTCTTTATTAGTTTGCATGAATAAAGAAATAAATGATAGAAAGAAATGGTTTTTAAGTTTTTGAAATAATAGTTAAATATTTTAAAAAATAAAAATGGTTGTCTTTATTAGTTTGAATGGATTACACGTATAGCTCATGCACTATTTAAATACATCTAGCTTGATTTTAAACAACTTATACAATTAAATATAATTACTATGATTGGCTTAAGCTATGTTATATGTATGTCATAATTATAACATACATATAATCCAGTTATAACAAGTACTACACTTTGAATTCATCTTTACATAAAATATTATATGTTAGCTATGTGTAGGTTATATGTATATCGAGTAAAATAATTGTTCCCAATTAACTCTCAAAAGGTAGTTATCGGAATTTAAACTGTTTAGTCCAAAGTTTTTGGATCCTCTAAGTCTATTTCCGGTTTCAAAATTGGAAAAGGAATAAGCGGAAAAATAGGAGAACCTGAAAGAGCAGCACTAAGTGCGATTTTTCATTTTCCGATTAGCCATCAAACGGTGGTTCATGTAGCTCAAACTATCCAATCCATGGTTATTTAACAATTTGATTCCATTTTCGGTGTCAAAATTGCAAAAGGAATTATGGAAATAGGAGAATCAGATAGTGCAATCCTGATGTGCGATTTTTTATTTCTCGACCAGCCCTCAAATTGTAGTTCTCAAAGCTTAAACTGTTCAGTTCAAAGTTTTTCGACCATTTGAGTCTATTTTCAGTATCAAAATTCAAAAGAAAGCCCGAAAATAGGAGAACAGAAGAATGCAGTCTAATGCATGATTTTCTCCTTGGTATCATAAATTTGGTCAAATTTTGGAAAAACTAATGTCATTGGAGTGATGAACAGATAAAAAACTAATCGTAGTTCAAATTTCGTGATAATCAGAGATCATTTAGGCAGTAAACAAAGTTGATAGCAGTGCAGAGAGAAAGAGATAAAAAGAAAGAGAGAAGAGAGAGACGAAGAGGAGAAAATTGGAAATGAGAATGGGAAATTGAAATTTCAAAAATGGAAAGTTAAAAATTGAAATTCTTTCTTTAAAGCGAGAATTTCCGTCTAAATCCCTCATTTTTTTGATGGAATGGAATAATTTTATAATTTTACGAATTAAAAAAAAGTATTCTAAGAAAATTTAATTAATATCGTGACCGAAAATAAGGCAATAGCAATCTTTCCATACCAATCATTTATTGGTTTTGTTTCAAAAAAAAAATTTTGATTTAATTTCAATTTTTTTTAAAAGCATTTTTCTTAAAAAAATAAAGATTATGGAGGAGATATTAAACAGGAAAAAAACCGATGGAAATTAGAGCTGACAATTTGTGACACAATACGATTAAACGATATAAAACGATAAGAATTTGGATAGATATAAGTTTAATGGATATCGATTATAACCATATCAAAATGATTAAGACAAAATTTTTTTTATCATTAACAGATTTTACCTATTTAATCTATTAAAATACGATTACAAATGGTCGTCTTTATTAGTTTGCATGAATAAAGAAATAAATGATAGAAAGAAATGGTTTTTAAGTTTTTGAAATAATAGTTAAAGATATAAAAAAATAAAAAATAAAAAAGGTCATCTTTATTAGTTTGCATGGATTACACGTGTAGCTCATGCACCATTTAAATACATCTAGCTTGATTTTAAATAACTTATACAATTAAATATAATTACTTTGATTGGCTTCAGCTATGTTATATGTATGTTATAGTTATAGCATATATATAATCAACTTATAATAGGTACTGCACTTTGAATTTATCTCTACATAAAACATGTGTTAATTATATACATATTATATGTACATAGAGTGAAAGAATTGTTCCCAATTAGCCACATGAAAAGACAGTTATTGGAGCTTAAATTGTTTAGTTAAAAATTTTTTGGCCTTCTAAATCTATTTCCTGTTTCAAAATTGCAAAAGGATGCGAGTAAATAGGAGAACTGGAGAGAGCAACCCTAAGTGCAATTTTTATTTCCCAATTATTTTTCAAACAGTAGTTCTTAGAGTTCAAACTGTCCAATTCAAAGTTATTTGACCTTCTGATTCCATTTTCGGTGTCAAAATTACAAAAAAAAGTCTAGAAATAGGAGAATCGGATAGGGCAACCCTGATAGCTTAAACTGTTCAGTTCAAAATTTTTAAACCATTTGAGTTCATTTTCAGTATTAAATTTCAAAAAGAAGCCCAAAAATAGGAGAACATAAGAGAGCAGCCTGATGCATGATTTTCTCCTTATTGATCTCGTAAATTTGGTTGAATTTTGGAAAAATTAATGTCAATGGAGTGATGAGTAGAAAAAAAACTAATTGTAGTTTAAATTTTGTGATAGTCAGAAAATTTTTAGGTGGTGAACAAAGTTGATAGTGGTACAAAGAGAAAGAGATAAAAAGAAAGAGAAAAGAACGGGAGAAAATTGGAAATGAGAAAGGGAAATTGAAATTTAAAAAAATGCTAAGTTAAAATTTGAAATTCTTTCCTTAAAACAAGAATTTCCGTCCAAATCCTTTATTTTTGGATGGAATGGAATATTTTTTTTAATTTTAGGAATAAAAAAAAGTATTCAAAAAATTTAAATTAATACTGTGACTAAAAAATAAGGCAATAGCAATCTATATATACTAATCATTTATTGGTTTTATTTCAAATTTTTGTGTGTGAAAAGTTCAGCATTTTTCTTAAAAAATAAAGATTATGGAGGAGATATCAAACAAGAAAAAAAACTGACGGAGATTAGAGTTGGCAACTTGTAATATGAGGCGATTAATACGAAACTACAAAACTTAGACGAATATAAATTTGAGTTTAACGAATATCAATTATAATACCATTAAAATATGAAAAAACCATATAATAAATATATTTTACCTATTTAACTTGTTAAAATATAATTAAACACGATTAAAAGTATATAAAAAATTAAATTATTTAAAAGTTAAATTATTTAAATATAAATTATAATATTTTAAATATTTATATATAATAAATTATTTTAAAATTAATTGTATTAATATATATAAATAAAAATAAATATTGTATAATTATTACTTTTATAATATTAGGATATAATTATTACAAAACATAATATAATTAAAACGATATGAAATAAAATATAATACGAGATAAGAGAGATACAGTTAAATACTACATGAATTGTCCTCTTTAATTAAAATAATATGGGCCCACCCGAAATAAGAAAAATGAAGCCCTCTACTACTACTTTTGAAAGTAAAAAATATTTTATTTTATTTTATTTTTTTTTTTGAGAGAGAAAGAGATAGGGTAAAACTAAACAGTATGCGTAGCAGTCGATCTGTACATCCCTGATCTTCTTTCTCTCATTTACGTCTCTCTTCTTTCATTCTTTCTTCTTCTCGCCCTCTCCTCTCAGGCAAGTTCTCTATTTCTCTCTATTTGATTTTTAATCTTACTAAAGTTTTTTTGGGTGAATGTGTATTCCGTTTTGTAGCCGAGAAAATCTTCACGTGAAATACAATTAGTAGCTTGGAATTTCATAACTTGAGGAGGTTGTATTACCCATTGTTTAGAGATTTTAAAGCTTCGTTCTTTTACTCTTCCTTTTTTTCCCCTCCTCAGCTTCCAGAACAGAGCCCTAGGGTTTTGAGTTTCACATACTTCATTGACTTTTCTTGGCTTTGATTTTCGTTTCCTTTTTTCCTGATTTTTGGATTGTTCTGGTTTTGGGTTATCAATGAATTTGGTGTTTAAAATGTTTTCTTGGATTTGGTTAGGTTCTTAAGTACAAAAATTGCCCTTTCTTTTTCACTTGATGTGTGAATTGCTAGAAACTCGAGCAATTACTTAGTTGTTTCTTTTAGCAGCTTAAGAGAGTAAGTACTTAATTTATTATTTTGAATTTTTCTTTTTTCTGTTGTTTCTTAAGCAACTTGTAATTGTTCTAACTTAATGGTTAAATACTGATACACGTGTACGTAAGTTACGTTTCTATTTTTTTTTGACTGTGAATACTTTTCTTAGTTTGAGTGCTGAATGGGCATTGTTGTGCGTTGTATGTGTGAACGGAAGGAGTTGGTGTATTTTGTTGCTTCCACTTTGAGTTACCAACTTTTCAACTCGCCATTATGGTTTCATTTTTTTCCTGCAAATTGGTAGATTAACATTGGCAGTGTTGTTGCTGCAGAGGTTTTTTAATGGCAGAACCTTCCAAAGTTGTCCACGTTCGCAATGTCGGTCATGAAATTTCTGAAGTACATTCTCCCTCCTCCTCTCCTTTTTTCTTTCTTTTGCTCACACCCACATGTATGCATGAACAATTATGCAAATTATGAGTCCAACATTAGCACACTTTCTGTGTATTCCAGTACTATGTGTATCTAAAATTTTCTCCTTTTATGGGCGACTACTCTTGAAGATTTAATTGTGGTACTGTCCCGATGCTGAATATGTCTTATTGGTCAATTGAATCTTTTGGCACTCATTACATTTAATCCTAGAAATTAAAGTTCACATTATTTGGAGGTTCTCCTTGGCAAATTTGAGTTGGAAAAAATCAATTATTTGATACAGAAATTGTCTGGAAGATTGTGAAAATAGGAAATACCGTGATAATATTTCTTCAATTTTCAAGAGTGTTGGTAAAACTGGGAAAAGATCTGTCAATTTCTTGTTAGAAGTTTCAAATGAATTGTTGAAATGTCTAATTTTCGGATGAATAGTCAGATATACAATGGATTGAAATTAGAATCCATAATGGGGCATTATAATTTCCCTTACTTTTCTGTTTTAGGTAAGTTGAGTTATTGACTTAGTGCTTAATGAAAAATGAAAGGTATCTTCTATCAAAGATGAACATATGTGTAGAATGAGCTAAACTATGAGTTGTTTAGCTTGAGCCTAGTATGTTGTTATTTATTAACAAAGGCCGAGTTCATTTCAATGTACTATACAGAAGTACAAGGATCATAGTTAATTCTACTTACTCATTTTGAATTAAATGTTGTCTTAAATAAAATGCTTATTTCTTAGCTCTAATGCACCCTGCATTTTTCTTTTCAGAATGATTTGCTTCAACTATTCCAGCCATTTGGTGTGATAACAAAACTCGTTATGCTTCGTGCTAAAAATCAGGTCTTATTTTTTTTCCCCCAATTGATCAGATATTCACTCTAGTCTTTTGCATATTTAGTTTAAGCAAAATTTGTTAATGTTCTATCTTACCTTTGATATATCTGCAGGCTCTCCTCCAAATGCAAGATGTTCCATCGGCCATTAATGCTTTGCAATTCTATACAAATGTCCAGCCAACTATTAGGTATGCCAAAATTGCTATTATGAACTTTGAAGTGAAGTGAGGACCATTTTTTTCAGAATTTCCTTACCTGAGAATCATGTCAAGTATTCAAACTGTAATGTATGTTGCCAATTTTTCTTTTCTTCTCATAGGGGTAGGAATGTTTATGTCCAATTCTCTTCACATCAGGAACTAACCACTATGGATCAAAATTCTCAAGGAAGAGGAGACGAGGTTGGTGCTTTGGGCCTAACAAGCTGAATTGAACTGCTGTTGTGTTGTTTATATATATATATATATAATTGATTTTAGTTGACCAACCTTTTTTGGTGGAGTGACCTTTTAATTGCTACATGTTGATATTGCATTAAGATGTTATATTTGAGGTTTTTTACTTTTTCAATCCAACAAAAAGTTAAGTATTGTTATTGACTAGATGCTTGTTCATTAACCTGAGGACTTCAAAACAAGCATTTAAACAGCTAACAGCTATAGAATTAGTACCTAATTTCTTATTGAAGCAAATTTTTTTTACTCTCAATCTCTCTCTTTTTTAATTGTTAAGTGGTTTATCGGTAATTTAATTTATAACGTAAAATTTGTTTTAGACTACCTGTTTGAGTTGTTGAGAAAAAATACTCTGAAATGTTGATTAAGGCCCATTAAAAATTAATTTTAAGGTAAATTATAAATGTTTTTAGCATAGTTGTTAAAGGCGCGCCCAAGGCTCAAGGTGCATGAGGCGCCAGCCTTAGTGCCTTGAAAATCCAAAGGCGTGTGCCTTGGCGCGCCTTTGTGACGTTAGTTAAATATTTGTATTTTTTTTTCTTGTTTTGAGTGTGGAGAAACCTGAACCATTGATTATAAATTGAAAATAACTTTTAGTAGATTTTACCACACCTAATTATTTCTAAAACAAACAATAAAAACAAAAAAATAAAAATTAGGACTTCAAGTCTTTAGTAAGTCTAGAAGCCTTGTGTTTAGGATATCAAACCTTAATTAAGTTTTTTTTCTATGTATGTGTTTTTATTTTGTTGTTATGAGTTATGTGTTTTAAGTTTTAACAATTATAATATTGTATTATTTTGTTAGTAGTCTAATAATAAAATTTATAATTTTTTCAATTATGTTTTATTTTTGCGCCTCATGTCACTCAGGCGTGCCCTGCACCTTGTGCCTAGGCTCTAGGACCCCTTGCCTCAGTGTGCCTTGTGCTGTTAATAACTATGGTTTTTAGTCATGAAAACCCCTGAAAAGCAAATTTCTTTTTTATAACATTCAAAAGGTGCTTTCAAAGGCGGTTTGTAGCCTCAGTGCCAAATAGACTTGTAATCTAAGTGCATCATGAAATCTGATGTCATTGAAATGAATGGAAACTGTTCCTTAGAAGAGCAACCTCTTGCATTAGCAGTTTTGTACGGAATTCTACCTTAATCCTAAATTGGTCAGGGTCTGCATTACTGGTATTGCAAATGAAAGTTCAGGGGATTTGGTAAAGGAAACTCCTGATTTTCTGCTAGCATTGTAGTATGTTTCATTCAAGACAAAAGCTGTATGTTTTGGGAGAAAATTACAGTAAATCTCTATCCTTGGCCAGTCACCCTTTTGTTGTCTTGGAATATTATTCTATTTATGCTGGGAATGTGTCTGTTTTTGCTTGTTTTAAGAAATGCTTCAAGCATATAATGGCTGTGATTCAATTCTTAACATAATTCTCAGTCTGGTGGTTCATATGGAACTGTAAGTCTGTAACAACTTTATCAGCAGTATTATGAATGAATAAAGAAAAGAAATAGTAAAACATATTGAGCACATAGGCTTCCACAATACTCATAATTCTGTTACCCTATAAATAAAGGAAAAAAAAAACTAGGTTATATGGAATTTATAGATGCTTTTTATTGTTCAACAAGGGCCATATTCACTAATTAAGAAGCCGATATATTGCTATATTAGAAATTTACGGTGTTCCTAAACAGAAATCCTGGAAGATGAATTTAAATTATAAAGAAAACTAAGAATTGCTCAACATAGCAGTTTCTTATTCATGGATTGCATCATATAGCTAGCTATTTTGTGACATTTTTAGCATGTTACTTAGACTAGAATAGTCATTCATTTTTTCAATTTTCAAACTGTGGATGACTAATATTTTAAATTATTTAAATTGTATACCATCCACTGTTATTAATCATTTGGAGCTTTTAATTTACAATCTTAATGGATAAATGCTTTTCTAGCTTAGTTTTGATGTGTATGTGATTTAATGCTACAAAATAGCATCATAATGAAAAACAAAAGGCATAACCTATAATCTGCCCCCTGAGTTTGTCAGAATTTCTTAGATTGCCCCCTTCACCGGTTTTTGGATCAATTAGCCCCTTATAACATGTTTTTGGACTGAATAGCCACATCAAGTTTGTGAAAAATGACATAAATTGCCATATTAAGCTGACATGGCAATAGAGTGTAATTTACCTCCGGTATGCGCGTGTGAAGGTAAAAAAATTTGGTGATCATCAACAATTTGAATCATTATTAAAGTATAACCAATTACCAATTAGGTAATTAAGCAAACTAACCTATTTTTTCACAGAAAACTTGTTCCCCAAATCCATAGAATTGCTTTCATAGAAAATTGTTCCCCAAATACCTTCAGATTCACAAGCTTTCTTCTTGTTGCGTACATAAGTAGCAGAATCCTTCATGTCCCCAACAAGAATAACAGCCAACCCAGGAACACCACCAATTTCATCCTTCATCTTTGATACTTCAGCGGTAATCTCTTCCCCAATTTTCTTGGCCACCAACTTCCCATCAATTACTTTAGCAACAGCCTTACTACCCATTGCAGCTGATAAAAAGAATAACTGCACACATGTTTGATAAAATGCTCAAGAGAAACAAATAGCAACATAACTATTGATAGTTATGAAACATAAACAGGACGAGAAAATCTTTTTTTTAATTAAAAGATTCAAACTTTGGATACTGAAAAAACAAAAAGGAAATGTTTTTTCCCAGGAAACCTATCAGAGGCAAAGTGGGTCTGCAAGAATCATTAATGATCAGCGGTGAAGAAGTTGAAGAAGACCCAACACCCAAGAAGCACGGACACGGACTCGGACACGGAAACACAACACGGGGACACGGCAAATTCCAAAAAACTAGGACACGGATACAGTAAGGACACGCATAATAAAATAATAATAAAATAATTATCTTTACAAATATTATCCTTAAAAGTATTTCACATAAATAAAAAACAAGTGTTCAAAATATTATCTTTACAAGTATTTAAAGTAACCATAAAGATTAAATATAAGTAATACAAAAACTAATGACTAGCATTCTCTTCTGAATCAAATAAAATGGCCTCCAATTTAGGTTCATCTAGAGAAAGATCTGCAACCTCAAGAATTCCAGCATTCTCTATGTCCATAGAGTCAAAACCATCTCCTCCAATCTCATGATTGTAAGTAACTGTGGGAAAGATGGCAACTTCAATTTGTTTTAGGGAGAAACCAATTAACAAATCACTTGATTTTATATTGCAGGTAAGAAGAACATGGATTAGTGAAAGAATGAGAAAACTATGTCTTAGCTTTTTTGAAGAATGAGAAAACCCAACCTAGGCAGAATGAGAAAACTAAGAAGAAGAAAGAAAGCATGCTTACCTTACAGTGATTGCTGGCTAGAATCGCGAGATGATAGGATTAGGGGTTAGCAACGCACGGTTTAAGGTGTGCGTTGGCCAAACCGCTAGCAATCTTCTCCAGATGATGATCAGCAGCTCCAATTGATGGCTCTTCTCTCTCTCTGCTCTGTTTTGTGTCTTTTTTTTCAGTTGGACGGCTGTGTGGGTTAGGAGGAAAGAGAAGCAGACGTTAGGGTTAGGGATTGGGTTGCACATGATGGGTTTAAGATAAATTAGGGCCATATTACAATTGGGCTTTAAAAATGGGTCCAAAAAAAAATAGCCAAACAACTTCTAGCTGTGTCCTTCCCATGTCCTAGCCGTGTCCTTGTTGTGTTTGGAGCTTTGACTTCGTTTTTAGTCAATAACATGCCACTCCGACACTTGTCCGAGATGTGTCCGCGTGTCTCTGTCTCGGACATGTGATTTCTTCCTCCAGCAGGTGTGTCCGTGCAATGTAGCCAAACACTGAGGCTTTTGAGAGAGGCAGCGCGAATAGAAAAAGGGCCCACCAATTGACGGAAAATAATGACACCATTGGAGCGGAAAGTGTTGCGGGCAAAGGGAAGAAAATGAGCGGTGGCAGAGGAGGATTAATCAGTAAAAGTGAGACGCCATTTGATTTAGATATGGAGAGGGGGAGAAGGAGGAAAAAGATTGGGTGAGGATTAGAGATAAGGAGAGAGAGAGTAGAGCCTCCATGAAAGAAAGATTGAAAAGTGAAGAGAGTATTTTGTAAGAAATTTTAAAAAATGGGGTTTAAATTGAAAAAATTAAAAAATTAAAGGGTGGTAACGAATTTTTGCTGTAAATATTTCCACATCAGATGAAATGTCCAACTGTTGTAATTTTATTAGACCACAGAACACAGTTATCATGCATGTTTCTCACGAATTTTGCTTTCACTGGAAAAATTTTTTAATGTGGCAATTTGTATTGTTTTTCATAAACTTGAAGTGGCTATTCAGTCCAAAAACATGTTATAAGGGGCTAATTGGTCCAAAAACCAGTGAAGGGGGCAATCTGAGAAATTCTGACAAATTCAGGGAGCGGATTATGAGTTATGCCAAAACAAAACTTATGTGCACACAACCAGTAAAACTTTGCCTTTTTTCCTGCTCCCTCATCATGCATTTTTCATTTCTTGTTTGCCAACTTTCTCATCATGTGCTTTTGTGATTTAATGCTACAGAATAACTTCATAATGAAAAACAAATTGTAACTTTATAATGTGCAGCAACCAGTAAAACTTAGCCTTTTTTCCTGCTCCCTCATCATGCATTTTTTCATTTCTTGTTTGCCAACTTTCATTATGTGCTTTTCTGTGTGTTTAGCTATTCCTCATTTATTTTGTTTTTTCTTGTTTTCGCTAACTAGAATGCTCTATATAGTATTTTCTTCCTATCTATGCTTCTCTATTTATTCTCTTTTCTCTCTCTTGTCTCTATGCTGGTTTGCTGTTGGGAACTCTGGATGCACAGCCAAATCGAATTCTTTTAGTTACAATCCATCACATGCTATATCCTATTACAGTGGACGTGCTGCATCAAGTGTTTTCTCCTCATGGATTTGTGGAGAAGATCGTCACTTTTCAGAAGTCGGCTGGTCAGCTTCTTCAAGTTTTCCTTTTGTTTTTCTTTCTCTCTCTTGTTTAAATTCCCACCTAGATTAGATTCAACATTTATTTATTTATTTACTTTTGGTAAGGCCTTTTTCTGTGCTTATTGTTTCATGATCAATGTTGTAATGGTCATACCAAATGGCAACTATTATTATCAATGATGAATGTTTTCTTTTCCATAATTTCTTTTGAGTGCTGTTTTGGATTTTCTTGCATTTTTTCAGTAAATTACCACGAGATTTAATGATTTCAACAGAATTGTGCATAAGAATTTTCCATATTCTAATAGTTATGTTCTCCTCCACTATTCATGCACACTTCAGGTTTTCAAGCCCTTATTCAATATCAGTTACGCCAGAGTGCCATTGCGGCAAGAACTTCTCTCCAGGTATTACTCTGTCTTCCCAATGCTGAGTATCATCTAAAATGTAGTTCGAGATCTTGCGAGTAGTGGATGAGTTCTGATGCATGGCTTTCGCCTTTAGGGACGCAACATTTATGATGGTTGCTGCCAGCTGGACATTCAGTTTTCAAAGTGCGTCTTGCATTTTGTCAATTTTATTATCTTCTTTTTGCTCTCTCTCCTCCCTCTTTTGATTAACATTTTTTCATCAGTCTATATGTTTATTTTTCTTCTGGATTGATCAGATACAAAAATAAATTTACTGCTAATTCATTCACCATTAATATTAATTTATTTGTAATATCTGTCTTCCAGCTTGGATGAGTTGCAAGTGAGCTACAATAATGATCGATCGAGGTGGGTAAATATGGATGGTTTCCCAGACTAGCACTCTTTTGTGCATTTGACATTGTTCTGCTTGTGTTACTGAATATTAGTATCTCTTGTTGCACAGGGATTTCACTAACCCACATCTGCCAGCTGAACAGAAGGGCAGGTCTTCACAAGTATGCTGCTTTCTCTGGTTTTGTTTGCCTTGAGCTTTCATTCCTGTTAGTTGATATGTTGGTTTTAAATTATTAAATTACTTGTTTCCTTGTGCAGCAAGCTGGATATGGTGATGTAGGAGGTGTGTATTACTGTTGGAGCAAGGAGAATTGTTGAATTTGGATGTTATATAACGATCTGCAACTTACAGCTCGCCTTTTTGATTTCTTGCTTGTCATTAACTGACTGACATTTTCTTTTCCTGTTATTTTTCTTGCAGTTGCATATCCACAGGTGGGTAGTGCTCTGATCCTGGTATATGTACTGGTTATCATCCACGTGCAACATTCAGGATATTTCTGCACTTTTCACCTTTTCTTATCTCCTTTTAGATATCAACATTACATCTGCATGTTCCCAAATTATTTAATTAAGTTCACCTATTCAGTTGTTTTACGAACTCTTTTTATTTCATAAATATAGGATTATGAATATCTAACTTTATATATCTTACTTGAATAAGTTATTAAAACATTAAAATTGATTATGAAATTGTTAGTTGTAGTGTTAGATATGGAGTTAAGGAAATTTGAACTTGGTCAAACTGTCTTCATATTCAGTTGTTGATGACTGTGTGGATTATTAGCATTCTCATTTTCATTTTTGTTCACTTACAATTTTTGAAATGATTGTTGGGAGTTTTGCTAGGAGTGAATGCATCATATTGTGTAAAGTTCTGGTTATCTTAGATATTCATTTCCTGAAATTTATGAGTGGAAACGTTATATCAAAAACAATGTTACCAGTTGTTTCCTTTCTTCAGCCATTTTTGTTTTTCATGATGGAAAATGCACGAAAGAAAATCTTAAGGCAAAGACATGGGGTTGTGCGCTTTCTTGAACTTTATTTTGTGTATACTTCTGGGAAATAGACTAGTATTTATGAATTGTTTACATCACATTCAATATTGAGGACATGATACCTCTAGGAATTTTCATCTAATAAGTAATAACTTGATTGTTGTGGTTGGCCCCCATCAAGACGATTGTTCAAGCTTCTGTGGTTGTTAAAATTGTTTAATGTACTCACCTGATCACATTGTAATATTATTTGATTATCTTTTGAACATTTTAGATGGCTAATGCGTCTGCAATTGCTGCTGCCTTTGGAGGAGGTTTACCACCAGGAATTAGTGGGACAAATGATAGGTGTACAGTTCTCGTGTCCAACTTAAATCCTGATGTATGCTAGCCCTAACCTTTCTGTGAATTTGTAAGTTTTGGTCAACTCAACTGTTAGTCATGATAAACTACTTTTATCAGAGAGTTGATGAAGATAAGCTTTTCAACCTGTTTTCTCTCTATGGAAACATTATGAGGATTAAACTGCTCCGAAATAAACCTGATCATGCACTTGTTCAGATGGGAGATGGTTTTCAGGCTGAACTGGCAGTTCATTTTTTGAAGGTCTGTTCCATAAAACCTTTTCATTCTACTTTATGTTGATAGTTATATTTACCCACCAGCACACATGCATATATTTGGTTGAAGTTTCACCTAGTCATAAGCAAATGTAGTATGTTTTTTTGGCATTAGCATTTTACTTCAAAATGTTGACCCTTCTCAAAATTCAAATGAAGCTTTATCATGTAATTTGATGGGCCCCACAAACTTAGTGTTGCATGAATTTGATGTATGAACTAAAATGACAGAAAATATAAGAGCAAATGTTGTATTGGTGGTCTGAAGAACCTTACCTTTGTAAATTTGTGCTGCTTCAAATTGGGAACAGGGTGCCATGCTTTTTGGGAAACGATTAGAGGTCAACTTTTCAAAGCATCCAAACATAACACAAGGTGCTGACACACATGAATACATGAACTCCAGTCTGAATCGCTTCAACCGGAACGCTGCAAAGAATTATCGGTACTGCTGCTCACCTACAAAGATGATCCATCTTTCAACTCTACCACAGGACATCACAGAAGAGGAGATTGTGAGCCACTTAGAGGAGCATGGTACCATTGGCAATACCAAGCTCTTTGAGATGAATGGGAAGAAGCAAGCCCTTGTTCTGTTTGAAACAGAGGAGCAGGCCACCGAAGCCCTCGTGTGCAAGCATGCTAGTTCACTTGCCGGATCAATAATTCGGATTTCCTTCTCGCAGCTACAATCAATTAGAGAAAACTCATAGAAGAACGCGGGGGTAATGGATATGAATTTAAGAATTCACACTCATTACTCACCGATGATTTTAATTTGTTGGTGATGGTTGCTTAAGATCCCTTGTAACATTTATTGCTTTCATACTTGTGGATGCTCTTTCATTTTTCTTTTTTGGTTGCAAATCATCCTTGTTACTCTCTATCTATATTTGTAACACTATTCTTATTAGGTTTGTTCAGTATGAAAGTCTCTGAGAAAATTCCTTTGCAGCAGCGGAAATGCTCAATTTTTTTAGAACTCCAGATCATTTGTGAGGAGCTAAGGTACATGCCTTAGGCAGAATGTAGTAGTTCTTTGTAGTTGAAAGGGATTTGCATTTGAATCAAATTTTTGTAAATTTGCTTGTAATCTGCAGGCAAACTATGCCTTTCTCTGTTATATTCTTAATCCCACGTCCGTTTTGTTCTCTCTTCACAGTAAGCTTTTCATAGCGTTTCTTCCTCCTTTCATTTCTTCTTCTTCCTCTGCCCCTCTCTCACTTTCTCTGAGTTCTCTGTAGATTACTGGAAGTCTAGGCCTTGATTGGAAAAACAATATGCTAATCATTCATAATTATAATAAAAATTTAAGCTTTGGTATCTAATTTCACTAACAGCACCATGAATGTTGATTCTATCTCACAAAATCATCATTAAACCGGTTGATGCAATTTTTTCCTTCCCCACATTTTCTGTTTTTTTGAAGCAAATCAGTCATAATTGCGAAGCCCTTCATTCCTCTTCACATCCTTTTCCAATGGATTTTACTCTAACCCGAATATCGCCTCCATTTTCGCATAAACAAACTCTCTTCTTCAACAATTCTGAGAATCTTAATTGTCTCTCCTCATCATCCATTTCTGTGAAGAGATTTTTCCGTTCCAATCCCAAGCTGGATGCAAGCGGTGGAAGAGGTGCTCCTTACGGCGCCGTTTTCGACGAGTCGGCTTTTGAAACAGAGAGATTACGACTCGACTCGATGACACGAGAATCCATGGCCGAGACTTCGAAGAGAGAGATGGAAGAGGCGAGCAAAGAGGAACAACCCAAAGCTTGGAAATGGGTAATTCGTAAGAGAATATGGGATTTCATGGAGGCCCGTAATATTGCCCAGAATCCCCGTCCCGTTCACCATCGTATTCCCAATTTCTTGGGCGCCTCTGATGCAGCTGAAAATGTAGATTATAACTCTGTAACACGAGTTCTTTTCTCAAATTGTTCTTGTCAAATGTTTATTTCATTCAGTGCATTTCAATGGTTAATCAGTTGGGTTTTGGCAGTTGGTCGGGTTAGAGGCGTTTCAGAGAGCGGGTTGTGTGAAGGTGAACCCGGATTCTCCACAAAAGCAAGTCAGGTTTCTGACTCTTTCTGGTTAGTCTTCTTCTCCAATAAACATTTTGTTTTTCTTCAAGTTTTTACTCCATTAATAAAAGTACTGTGAATGTGAAAGTCTTAACATTGAATTCTGAAAGTGGATGGCTTCTGCTTGTGTTTCCACTGTATAAAAATCTTTTAGCTAAAGAAGCTTGTATATGCCCAGGTGGAAAGAAGCTGTTAACTCCTCAACCCCGACTGAGGACTGGGTTTTTCTCGGTGCTTGAATCCCATATGTTATCCCCTAATGCCATTACTGAGGCATGCACCTCTGTAGGAGTTGCCAAGTATGGTAGGCCAATTGGATTGGATGAAAAGATCAAAGTGGACTTAATTGTCATCGGCTCTGTTGCTGTTGACCCCAAGACCGGTGCTCGACTCGGCAAGGGAGAGGTACTCCCATGTTTTATCTTGTTGCATCACGACATTAGAATTGAAACTTTCTAAGTTATGATTTGTGAAAAATTGGACATTTCAATTTTTTGTTCTTTTGGGATTTTTGGTTGCAGCCTATCTTCTACCTTCATGGTTAGTTGGGTGCCATTAAGGCAATCGGTTGCATGACTCTAGCTGTCTATCTCAAAGAATATTCATTTACTTTTGCACCTTCAGCTCTATATAGTGGATGGCTTATTAACTTTGGCATACGAGACATCTCAATGCTGCTTATTTTTACTGTGCATCTTCATATTAGTATTGCTCTTTATCTTATCATAAGCTAAAGTTTATATTATTAAATGCATATTCATATATTGTTAAGGTTGTGGATTGCAGATAATTTTTTACAACCCTGGAAGTGTGATGAACTTTTAACTGCATTATAACTGTAATGCCACCTTTGCAATAGATGGTTAATTTAATATTGAGAGAAGCTTGGGATACAGGGATTTGCTGAACTTGAATTTGGGATGCTACGTTATATGGGAGCCATTGATGACTCAACACCAGTCGTCACATCTGGTAGGTGCAATAGTTTGTTTCAGATCCTTCCTTAACCTTCTTCTCATCTCTTCTTTTTATTTGTTTTCGTTTTTACGTTGTTCCAACCTAAATGTTCAAGAACTGGCCTCAGGTTATGGTGAATAATGAAAGCAGAAATACTTCATAGCTTTCATTTTCGAACAATCTGACCACATATTTTAGGCATCTTTTGCATCAAAGATAAAGTTATTAGGCATGCCTAATAGTATATATTGTTTTGAGGTCCTTCACTTTTGGAAATATTAGCATTGAATCATTTTCAGTTACACAGCAGTTATTACCTTTTCTGTATGCTACATGAACTACATAGCGATGATTTCTCCATATGTAATGCGTACCACCTATCCGAAAATTGACAGTTATATTCTACTCCAATTAACGTCTAACCGTTCTATGTATTACTTTAACTACTTTACTGCTACTTTCTCAGACTCTATCTGATTGCTATTTGCAGTGCATGATTGCCAATTGGTTGATGATATTCCAGTTGAGAAATTGCTGATCCATGATGTTCCAGTTGACATCATATGCACTTCCACCCAAGTCATATTTACCAACACAACCATCCCCAAGCCTGAAGGTTTGTGAATTGTAGTTCACATCCCTAATTTCCATCATCATAGTTTCTTTCATGAAGTTGATTACTGTCTTGATTAATTTCAACCATGTGAAAGGTCTTATTCTGTACTATTAGAGATTTATAGAGGAGCCATAATTTAGAAAAAGTTGTTCAGAATTTTTATCGAGTTCTATACAAGTTTATAGGGTTGTCTTCATGGCTCTTTATGTATATAAAACTGAAAATTTCTTCACCTGTAGGGATCTACTGGGACGAATTGTCTCCTGAGAAGCTAGGCCAAATTCGGATACTGAGAGAGCTGAAGAGCAGAATTGAACGAGAGACTGGACAGAAACTTCCTACCGGACCATCTGAGAGACTGCCCCCTACAGCTCAGCGGAGAAGGAAATAACTTCATATTTGCATTGTACATGAAAATTGCAAGCATGGAGAAAGGAGATTAAGTTCTTTGTAGTATCTTGCTTTGGAATCAGAAAAGACAAGTCTTTTGTATATATGAGGCGTCAAAAAATAATATTTATTATTTTTACAAGGTTTACTTGAGAACATTTTCCGTTTGTCTATTCCAGTTGATAAATGAACATTAATGTAAACAAATGTAGATGTTAACAAGGAAAATGAAGACACTATTGGAGAAACATACATTTCTTTATTAAAACAAAATGTTTTAAATGTCTAGACAGCTGGAGTAGCTCAGTTGGTTAGAGCGTGTGGCTGTTAACCACAAGGTCGAAGGTTCAAGCGCTTCCTCTAGCGAACTGTTTTGGATTTTACATTTTTATAAAAACACTCAATTTTGGTCGAAATGTTCTGTTAAAAAAAGAAAAAACAAATGGAAAGAGAGGTTGAGATGCCGGAAAATTTTTTCAGGATTCATGAAATTTGGCGACTGCAGCGAATATTCAGATTTTCCAAAATACTTTTTGGAAATTATAATAATTATACAGAAAATAATTAAGCTTTGGCAACATTTTTAGTGATGCTACATGACACAGTTGCAAAACATTTGGAAGTGATTTGCTTCAACAAAATCGTACTTTTCCTTGGAGGTTTTTTTCATCAAGTACATGGTGGGGAAGGATGATATTCAAACTAATAAATTTTCAGATTTAAATTTTATGATGAAGTTAATTATTGTTCATAGTTATTTATAATAGCTGTAGTTATATAATCAAATAATATTTATAACTTATATGGAATAAAAGTATTAAAATGAAAAAAATATATAATATAAAATAATTAAATCATAAAAAGAAAAAGAAATAAATAATACCCTGGGATGATTTAATATACCAACAATAATTATCAGAATTTCAAATAAAAAATTGGAAAAAGTAAAAAAAATATCTATGTTTGAGTACGGGTTTTTTCGTTGCAAAAAAAGTCTTGTGATTCGCTTTGTTAGTAAATTTAAGTTTGTATCTGTTACAACATTAAAAAAAAAAAAAAGGATGGCATAATAGAAATCATCTCAAGAATCGAAATTATCTCTACAAATAGCCATAACCTCCGAAATCATCTTCAGAATCAAATGCAGCATTTTATGGAGAGGCAAATGAACCGACAAGAGCAGATGAAATATACGTGTAATCATTGTGAGTCTACATGGTTTTACCTTTCTGAATGTGGAACTGTATTCTCTGTCTGTGCCATTAAATCTCTTAAAACATAAGCCTGGCCGAGGAAAAACACATTGTTACTTTCTCCGTCACCTTTGGACTCTAAATGAATCATATAGCATTAAACAAAAACGCTTCAGTGCAATAAACAAGTAGAAACAGCAGACGAGTGAGTTTTTAAAGCATTAACAGCTGTCCAAATATCTGCCTCATATACCTTCATATAATTCTGCTAAGAGGGATTCTATTCCCCTGAATCTGATGTGGAAATCTTTCTATAGAAGTTATCAACTGTGGCATGGTCATACCCACTGAAACAATGATTTCTGCATCACAAATGAGAGATGAAAGGGGTCAACATAATTCAAGCATGCCAATTATGGAGGAAAACCAGCTGAAGCAGCAAGGCACCAAGAAAGATATTTATTCACTGTGAAATTTCTCATTCATACTAAAAGAATGTGTATTTTGATGTTTTAGGTTCATGCAATCTATCTTCTAGTCAATTATAAAAATTATTTCAAAAATCGGAGTACGGATTCATAGTTGCCATAAATGAGAAGTACCTGCAAGGATACAGATATGATATTATTGTATCAAACCAACAAAAGTGTTTGCACCGGCTTGTAGATTATTGATTAATCTCGATGATATAGAAGCATATGAGTTAGTTATCAGTTTACTGCCGTTGCTCCTAGTGAATACTGAAGCTTTAGCCCAACCAGACTCGTTAAAATTACTCCTTGAACAATTAATGAATGTAGCAGACCAGTTGGTGAAAGAATGAATTTGATGTTCACAGTGATAAGAAATCAATGTAGGCAGGAGCATCACTGTTGAAAGACCTTTTCTTTGCAAAATGCATTCCAAAGGAACAAAGAAGTTTTGGTTTCACATGCAAAATTGCACACCATTTTTAATAGAATCTCTGCTTTCCTCTTGTAAATCAAGGAGGCATTCGGCATCCCATAAAGTTTTATATTTTGAAGAGTGCAACACTCAAACATAATTTTTAGCATTAATGAAATCCAAAGACATCGATATAATATATCAGCTATCAAGGAGAAAAGGGCACCCAAAAAAAAAAGCTACAAATTTAAGAGCTTCATAGCTAAAAACAAAGCTAATATCAATGGTGTTAAAGTTAGAAGGAAAAAACCAGACCTATGCCTTCTCGAATAGACAAGTTTGGTCTTATAATCTCCTTAGAATTGACAAGAAATATGTCACCGATGTATAGATGGTTTGTCGGGACATAAACGCTGCATAATTCTTCATCTCCATCTTCTCTCTGGAAAAAAACCAACCATAAACACATAACTAAAAATAGTTTCAAGAGAATTAAAACATTAAGAATCATCCAAATTATGTCTTTCACTTTAAAAAAAAAAACTTTATTAAACATGAACATTCCTTCATGTGGTGAGGGATCATCACATCCGTGACAGCAGTCTTTAGAAATTTTATTATCAATGAAAAAATTTCTCAAACATAAAATTTACATTAAGCTACCACTATCTTTTTAAATTAAAGATAAGTACATAAGGCTAACTTCCTACTACCAAGAATGTGGCCCCATTAATACAATTATATTTTTGCAACAAGAATTTAATACAGCCTTTGTTCCTCTTATATTTCTACTTGTGATTGTGCAGTGTTAGACAAGCAGATATGTTTTCAAACTGCACTCCATCTGTTTCTGGATGCAAGTTCAGGAAAATTGTCAGAGTAGAGATCTAAATATTTAAATTAGACAAGTAATTTTCACCTGAAGGACAACAGATGATGTGATGAAACCAAATGCATATTCACCATGACGAGGATGACGAATAATTGCAACCTCTTTGAAGGCAGTAGTATTTTGGTCTGCAAGAGAAAAATAGGGATAAAGTTCAAATCAATTAACTAACTAATTTGTCTGAGCACTGTCGTTAGAATAGTATGAGTCTCTCTCTGAATTGTATAGTTCGACTCAATTCCCTAACTGAAAATGTACCTGAATTATGACCTAATCAAGTGATTTGATAGAGGTTCACTATGAATAGAGATCCCTCCTTTTAGTATTCTTTGTTTACTTATCACTCTTTTCCTCTCTTCTTCTTTTTATTTACATATTTGGTGTTAGCTACTGTCATCAAGTTATGACATTTTATAGACCTACAAAGTGACTTAATAATTTAATCTATTATCTTTTATTTATGACTTTGTTGTTTGACTAAGTGGGAGTTGCTAGTACATGGACAATAACACCATTGTTGATAATTATAAGTTTTATACAATAAAATTAAGAATGTATTACTATAAGAGAGAACATATTTTTATAGTATAAATAACAGTTGTAATTGGCCAAATAAATATTCCATATTCTTCAAAATACATAATAATTTGGAACATTATAAATATATACATTCACTGAATTTGGTTGTCGAAAATTTTTCCAGAATATGAGGGAAATCCTTAAACTAAAACTTGATCCATTATACGTTCATGTCCAAATCTAAATAAGGTCCACTAGGAGTTCAAACACAAAACATTCACAAGAACAAGTTCTCATCTAATTATCAAGTCTCTGTACTCAGCAGTTCTATGAAATATTCATGCTTTCATAATGTCAACCAAATCAAGTCCATTCAGATAAAATATCTTAAGTTTTTGCAGGACATAAATTATGTGGTTACAATTGATAACTTCAATAGCTTGGGAAAAGAAAACTAAAACTGATGATAATTGTTATAGCAATTCATGCTACATATAATAATGTTCACTCTATAATATATCTGTTGTTAAAAGCCTAAAGGGTAAAAATATGTATTACAGACGCCAATTGTAGAGTACAAAGAATAGACAAGAAAAAGCAACAGCAAAAGCAAGAACGAAGGTAACAAGCAATTATAACAAGAGGAAGGGGACCAGACACTCATTTAATATTAAAATGTGATCGTGGCTGATTTTGCCGCTGCAAAGTGGTCTTCCATAAGAAAGGAGGTATTTTTTCTTTTTAAAGTCTACTTCCATCTACAAAGGGAATGAAAGAACAGCCGACATAAGAAAAATGTACAATCCCAGTTTCCCAATGGACAAAACAGTGAATGCATATTTGATGAGTATGGCATGATATCTCCCCTTGCAAATCAACTCACCAGTGACATAAAGGCCAAACATACAATGATGATCATACTCAATGAAACTTCCAATCCAATTAGCCTCCTCCTCCTGGCTTCAATTGTTTACTTCCAGGAACAGAAACTAATTGTGAATCTAGCTTCAACCTCACTTCCAAGACCCTCTTTTAAAGCACAAACTTAGTCTCTCTCTTCAACCATCTATATGAACCATTCTACTTGTTCAAGTTCAACGAAGACCAGAAAACTCCCACTCAATGGAATGAACAAAGTTAGAAACAATGATAATAGTAAGTGATCTGGAAACGCTTTGGACTGACATAATAATACAAAGGATTATGTTAGAACAACTAGTACTTTTCTATGAATAAGAAATCAAACGCATAAATAATATAAACATCTGGAACCGTATTCAAAACTAAGAAAGATCGCAATTGAAACTTTCCAAGTATAGTCTCATCATTGTTTTTCCTCACAGTAGCAACATAACTAACTAATAGAAGAAAGTGTTGAAGAATTACCCGGAGAAATAGCAGCACTAATTTGTTTGGAGGCCGAATAAATATGCTTCACAAACGGCATTCGCTTTATAAACCATTCTCCAATCCAGAAAACAGTGGCACCCAACCATGATGAAGCAAATATACCAACGAAGAATAGAAAAAGCAATGAAGTAACAAACCCAAGGCCTGTCTCAGAAAATATAGATCAGAAGCCATCAATATTGGTAGATCCATCAAGCTAATTAAAATCAGGAGAGCTGAATTACAGAATCAATCACTCAGCAGGTGGGAAAAAAAGGTTCTTGAAATTCTTACCAAATATGTCAATGCCAAGTTTGGCATAAATTGGACTAAAGAAACCATCAACAAACTGGATAAACCACCATGTCACAAGAAAGGTAACAGCAACTGGAAAAAGAACCACACTGCAATTCCTCCATTTCCACTTATTAGGTTATGATGGAAGAGGAAAGTAATAAAATAGAGAATTAACAAAAAAACAAAAAATTATTACCATCCAGTCATGAACTTCTTTGAAACCCAACTCTGGAGAACAGCATAACACGCCTACTTAAAAAAAAAAACAAGAGATCTATTAAATTCAAAAATTTCGTTCAAAGAAACGGAGCAATTCATGGGGAATGAACGCTACCTTGCGAGTAGAAGAATTGGGGGAACTAGGAGGAGACTTTGGAACATCATCAGGGTCCGAGTCATGATGAGTCAATCCTTGACTCAGTGAACTCGACGTCGATTCCTTGTTCTCCGCCATTTCATGTAATTGATTTCTTCCTCTGGTTGGCTCTTTAGTTTCAGTTTCAGCAGTTTTCTTCTTCTTCTTCCTTTCGCGTTGGATGGTTTTGCGGACTATGTACAAGATTTTCAACCTTTGATTTGTTTGGTTACAGGGGTAATTATATTCCCAACTAGGAATAGATTTAACTGGGACGAGGTCAACTAGTTAAAAAGTGTAACTTCTTACCACTGGTAAAAACTAAAAACAGGTTTAATATAAAACCCGTTTATGCAGTAGAGCCAAAACCCTAAACACGACGTAGTAGAAGAGCCTTACACAGCTTCGATCACCGCCGTCAATGGCAGAGCAACATCAAGAAGTAGCCGTATCCAAAACCTTCCCTGTAAAAGCAAAGCTAAAACCTAAACCAAGAACCCCTTCAAGAACCCCTGAATCTAAATACTGGTCTTCCTTCAAATCACACCAAATTCAGAATCTAGTTTCCTTAATCCCATCCATAGCCTTCTCTCCTGTTTCTTCTTCTAATCTCTTCGCCGCAGCCAATTCGGCCTCCGTTACTCTCTTCTCCTCTCAAACCTTCTCTCCTACCTCCACCATCTCTTCCTTCTCCGACGTCGTTTCCTCTTGCTCTTTCCGTTCTGATGGCTCTCTTATCGCTGCCGCTGATATCTCAGGGCTTATTCAGGTCTTCGATGTTAAGACCCGTACCCCACTTCGTCGCCTCCGGTCTCATACTCGTCCTGCCCGGTTTGTTAAGTACCCTGTTGTTGATAAGCTGCATTTGGTTTCTGGTGGCGATGATGCGATTGTTAAGTACTGGGATGTGGCGGGAGAAAGCGTGGTGTTGGATTTTCTTGGCCATAAGGATTATGTGAGGTCCGGAGATTGCTCCCCTGTCAATGCAGAGATTTTTGTTACTGGGTCTTATGATCATACAGTGAAGCTGTGGGATGTGAGAGTAGAGAGTAAGAAATCAGTGATGGAAGTGAATCATGGGAAGCCTATTGAGGACGTGATGTTTCTGCCTTCTGGTGGAATGATTGCCACTGCAGGAGGGAACAGTGTGAAGATATGGGATTTGATTGGAGGAGGGAAGATGTTGCATTCCATTGAAAGTCACAACAAGACAGTTACATCCATTTGTGTGGGGAAAATAATGGGGAAAGAAAATGGAGAAGAGGCAATGCAATATAGGATTATGAGTGTGGGTTTAGAAGGGTATATGAAGGTGTTTGATTATGCCAAAATGAAGGGTACTCATTCAATGAGGTTTCCTGCTCCACTTATGTCAATTGCGATTTCCCCTGATTGTATGGCAAGGGCAATTGGGAGTTCCAATGGGATTATATATGGCGGGAGGAGGAAGATGAAGGAAAACGAGGAACAGAGAAATGTAGGAGATTTCATTGGGTTAGTGAGTGCACATGAGCCACAAAGGCGGGTTTTGAAGCCTAGTTATTTTAGGTACTTTCACAGGAGTCAGGGGGAGAAGCCAAATGAAGGTGACTATTTGATAATGAGACCAAAAAAGGTGAAATTGGCAGAGCATGATAATTTGCTAAAGAAGTTTAGACATAAAGAAGCTTTGATTTCGGTCTTGACTAGGAAGAATCCAGAGGATGTAGTGGCTGTAATGGAGGAACTGGTGGCAAGGAGAAAGTTGCTGAAATCAGTATCTAATTTGGACGAAGATGAGCTTGGATTGTTGTTGGTCTTCTTGCACAAGTACACAACTATGCCAAGACATTCTGGATTATTAGTGGGGTTGACTAGAAAGGTAATTGAGATGAGAGCTAATGATATTAGAGCTTCTGATACATTGAAAGGTCATATTAGAAACCTGAAACGCTCAGTTGAGGAAGAAATCAGAATACAACAATCTTTACAGGAGATACAAGGAATAATTTCTCCTTTATTGAGTATTGCTGGAGGAAGATAATGATGGTCGTATTTGGGTTGTGAGGTATAATCTTACAATTTCATATTGATGTAAGAATTCATGCAATTTTGTCTACCGAAAGTAATTTATGTTTTAATTTTGATTTTGTTTCAACCTTATCAGCTATTTGTTTTAGGGGCTAAAATTATATCATGAAAAACCAGCATTTGCTTGTAATCTTGGTTGTACAAGATAATAGTATACTAATTTCATATCAAGATTAATTATTCAAATTTGTCCTTTTGGTTTTAATTTTAGGTGCTTGATCTTGCTGGTTATACCTTCTGACGGCATAGAAATTGACTCAGTTTTGTTTTATTTCATTTTCCATCCATGGAAAATGGGATGAATGTGTTGGCATTTGATAGTAATGTGTGTTTAATAGTAGGTTGATGTGATAAAATTTATGCTAGATAGCAAGGCAGTCATGTAGCTACAATTTAGAAAATTATCATACTCATACAACCGGTGATTACAATAGCATAAGTATTTTCCTGAGTCAGAAATTTATATTGTTTGTTGCCCATAGTTGTGGCTTCTCTTCGATATGAGTGCTTTTGACTATTCCAGAATGAGTTGAAAATTCTGAATCTAATTACTCCATGCCTCTTTGATAGCGAATGATGCTCATGTTTTTCTAGACAAATGATATTTCAAATTTCCACCATTCAGAATTAAGGCATTTTATATACTAGGAGAGAGCTATGCAGGTATGTCACCATTGAAACGCTCTGCTTCAATCTTCTTGAAATTTATGTTCAGCAAACTTAATTATTTAATTATTTTATTGACATGCATTAACAGGAAAACATGTTCCAGAGCTTGCTGAACTGATTGATGACAACAATAATGATCCTATCATCCACATTGATCTCAGTGTTATTCTGTAGGACCCTTGATATGGAAGTGGAAAATGAGAGGAATTTTGAAATCGTTTACAAAATGAACTTGTAGCCTGTCTTTTGCCATCAACAAGATATTGTATTGCTTAGGAACTGTCACATCCGAACTGTTCAATACTATGGAAGGAAAATGGTGTGAGCTCCCTTCCACTTCTCATCATACTTCTACAATTCATATAATAATGCCAATGTGAAAGCTTTAGGATTAGATATTCAAAATTTTTTGTAATTATTTAAAGTGGAAGATAATTCTCAGCTTCCTTGGAGTATGGTGCTGGGAGGGCTCAAATCCATTAATGGCTTAATGAATACGGTCCATTTTCAGAGCCTGCAATCCGGAACTACATGAAGCAAGTCAATGCTTGCTCTTTCAATATATGAATCATTATAGTTTGTAGTATGTTACCTAATTATGGAAAACATCCTATGTTATGGTGAGAGGCTGGTCTTGTTTCTTGAATAATACTTGCTCTTTACGTTGCAAAGAAAAACAAAAAGCCTATTATTGTATATAATTTTTCATGTGTAAAATGTTAGTCTGAACAGACAGCTTCACATTTTCATTGCCTTAAATCAAAATACGTACCATTTCTCAACCAAACTTTACTAAGAATTTGTTATTCACCATTTTGCAGATGGGTATTGCTGAGGATTGGATGAGTATGGACCATATGGCTGATTATGCTTGGAGCCATGCTATCATATCAGACGGGACCCATAAGACAATAGGAATAACCTTCAACTTTAACAGTAATGATGCATGGAATGGAATAGTGAAGATTGCATTCATCACTCATCATCAGTGCAAGGAGATGATATATATATAAAAGGGAAAATTACTATTTACTCTCTGTAGTTTGACATAATACACTAGTATTCTCTTGAAGTTTAAAAAATATACGATTTACTCCCTATAGTTTGACATAATACACTAGCGCCCCATGAGATTTGAAAATTATACTATTTATCTCCTGAAGTTTTGACATATTGCACTAATACTTTCATGCAAATTTGATTTACTGGATTAAAATCCTCCTAAGCAAAAGAGAGTATTCTTTTTTACTAGTGTGCTATATTTTTTAACAAACATATACTAGTGTATTATATTAAACTATAAAGGATAAATCATATATTTTTCAAATTACAGAGAGGTACTAGTGTTTATGTCAAATTACATTGTGTAAATAGTAATTTTTCCTGTATATAACCTATACACAGTTTGTATTGGTGATTCTGCAAGTTCATGCATAAATCATTATAACACGTGCTGCAACTGATGCAATCAAGTTCACAGTTGATACATATGTTCTCAAAAATGCAAGACAATTTCTTTTCGTTGTCATGTTATGCCAAGTTCATGCACTTTATAAATCTTTATTCTAATCATTTTCTTAGTTTTGAAGATATAATATCCATTAATGATAGAGCTGTCCCTGAGACATGTCAAAAGTGGAAGTTATAACATTAGTATTCACTTAATATACGGTTTCCTTTTAGAAGATAGATGCACAGATCCAACTAAAAGTATCTTCTACAGCAGAATGATATGATCTTTTTACATATAAAAAGAATATTATGGAGCTGGATCAGTGGAGATGCTTACATTAGCTCCTGTGTTAGTAACAAAGTCTGAGTTGTTTTCGGTAGAAACAGGAAAATGTTAATGGGACAAAGATTGGTGTTGATACTATTATTATCACACAAGTGGGATGTTCGTTGAAGAACAGAGAAGAGTGCTTGGCTTGTGGCAGTTAATATCCAAACGTGAGGTCATATTTTGTTATCAATCACCTGCAAGGTAGAACTGAGGAGCTCTAAACTGTATAGAAGTAATATTTTTCAAGTGCATGTGTATGCCTGATCCATCATGAAACCAACTCCTGTTGTGTATATAACCATCTTTATTGCTTTTGTAAACGTAGTTGTAAATTGGCTATGACCATTTTGTGCTAAGGTACATGGCCATTAATTAGGGTTTCGGTCGTAGAGAACCACATGAAAATTCTGTTCGTGAAGGCAATCGAATCACATGAACTATTATTTTGTATAAATTGTATGATTATGAAATACTGGATCTGAACTACTTAACTGTGCCTATTTATAAAGGCCGTATAATGACATTCATGAACTCAGATCATTTTTAGTTAATTGGTTTTGACAAGCATTCCTACACAACATTTGCTTTAAATAAAAGCTCTTACCGGTGATATTGTTGAAGAGGGCTAGGGTTTTCTGTGAAAAGGAGGGAAGAACAAGTTGTAGCGCTGCTGTTAAAATTCTTGGTGCTTGGTATGGATTACTAGCCTTTTTTTAGCAGCATGGATTTTGGAATGATAGGTAAGTACTTCCTGTTTGGATTGCGTAGTTCTGGGCTTTTTCTAGGCTTCCCTTCTGGCGAAAAATCTCTTTCGGGCCCTTTTTCCTGATTTGGTTTTGGATTTTCTAAGTTGGACTTTCGGGCCCTTTTTCCTGATTTAGTTTTGGATTTTCTAAGTTGGACTGCTGTTGCTTTGGGTTACATATGTCTGTTGGCTTAGTATTGTATTCTCTTAATATATTTTTTCCGTTACAGCTAATGCTTTTGGGATCAATGTTTAACTTCTTTTTGCCTCTGTTTTTCCATTTTTTACCATGAACAATTCTATATTGTGTGTAAGCTTTCTACGGTTTGATTTTACTTGCTAGTTGGGTGCTCATATCAGGAAATTGTTTATCATATTTATTGCCTGTCAATGACTTTTCATACCATGTAAGAAATCTCTCTCTGATATTTAATGCCCACCAAATTTGACAAATAATTCGAGGAAAACGAGGTGTGAATGTTTGTGCACTAAATTTTTTTACATGAGAAATTTTTAAATAGTTTCAATTACACATTAGTAGACTAATCCAATTATACAGTATAATTACGTAGATTCATAGAATAATTAAATGTGTCATAATGGAGTAGAATTAGTCCAAAGATAAAGTGAGAGATTAAGTCTATCTAATAATTTCTTATATATATATATATATATATATATATATATAAATAATGTGAGAGACAATTTGAGTGATAGATTAGGACAAAGTACGGGTATCTTATTTATTTAGTAGTTTATATATTTAAAGTAGAGGGATAGGTATATAGCTTTCAATAAAAAGTGAATGACTAAGAATAGTTGAAAACTTGCATGTGCTACTCTTTAGCAAGTTGCAAGTATCTATCTCATTTTGGTTTGAAGGAATTTTCAAGATTCTGTTTTGACCTTTTTCTGGGTAGCATGCTCATATCTGGTTAATTACTGTATGAGATCATGCTGTAGTTTGTTATTCTAATGATTGGATATTTCTATCATATATCTACTGCAGGAATAAGATGGGATTTGATTGTGATAGCAAGCACATGCGCCGCAATTTGCAAGAAACCAAAATGGAGTCATTGTTTCATTGTCAAAAATGATATGAGAATCATGGGAACAGATTTGGTTTATGAAAAGTAGAAAGGAATGGTTCTAACACTTTATGGATATAGTTGCCTTTGTGGTAGTTATATAATGTACATCTAGCAGATAAAACAAGAGTTGGATTTGGAGAGATTGATGATGATCTTAATTAAGCAATAATATCTATGTTTTTGAGGATTCAATAGATAAGATTGTAAGCTTTTTCATTTGATTGATTCATATTTTTCTCAACAATCCATAATTATATTCTTTACTTCAAAATTTTATCTTTTACTGCATTTGAGGTCAAGACACTTAGAGACTAATTTCACTCAAAATCATTATACTTTCCATAATTTATATAAATATGATTTTTTTTTCCATAAAAATCATTAAACTTCATTTTTTTTTCCATAAAAATCACTTCCACCAATTCTCTCATCGGATTGATGATGTGGACAACAATATATCACCATAATTTTTTTAATTTGCTGATGTGGCATTTACGAAGATGATGTAATAATATATGTCGGCATTCTAGTGCAGTGTCATTGTCCACATCAGCAATATGGGAAGAGAATATTATCCAAAATGTTTTTTATGGGAAAAAAAAGTTTAGTGATTTTTATGAGAAAAAAATTAAAAAAGTTATTTTTGTTCAAATTATAAAAGTATAATGATTATCGGTGAAATTAACCCGCCACTTGAGATCTTTCGAATTCTCATGCCCCGTTTACTTTTCTAAGTGATGGCTCGTTATTCCATCTTTAATTTTTTTTTCAAGTTTTTAAAGAAATTTATTTTTGAAGTTAAGGATTATTATTAATACTTCTGTAAGAAATATAATAGGAGTCTATACCCACAAAACCATTGCTACAAGAAATAGCCATGTTAAAGCATGGTTAAGCATAGTATATCAGCTATCTGACATAGCCAGATTATGCCCCATCAATCACCACTATGACTGATAAGACCACACCATATTAATGAGATCATTCTATGGCTGATGAGACCACTTCTTTACCAAGGGAAGAGAGGTATAAATAGCACATCCCAACCAAGACAAGAGGTAAGCTACTATAACCAAGTACATTTTAACTTTCATTTATCGCTTTCTATTATTTTCCCCATCTCTCTTTAACTTAAGCATCAAAGTGGCTGTGCTAGAATAGCCCCAATACACCATTCTAATCTCCTTCGGTTTTGTAGGAACAAAAGTTGAAGATCGGTGTTTTAATTGGTGCGGTAAGCATGGACATGACAGAAGGAGCTGGAGATGAGAGAAGGAAGACTACAATCTTAAGATCAAATACAGTAAGGTAGATCTCACTAGGAGATGGTAATTGGGAGATCATCAATCTTGAGATCAAGTACAATAAGGTAGATCTCGCTGGAAGATGGTAAATGGGAGATCACCAGTCTTGAGACAAAATACAATAAGGTAAATCTCGCTGGTAGACTTGGTAATTGGGAGATCATCAATCCTGAGATTAAGTACAATAAGGTAGATCTCGCTGGTAGACTTGGCAGATGGGAAATCAGCAGTCTTGAGACCAAGTACTCTGAGGTAGATATTATTGGTAGAGCTGATAAATAGGAGATCAACAGTCCTAACAAATCTAGAAGCCATGTTTTCCAAATTCGCACAACGAATCTCTATACAAATCGAGATTAGAGTTGTGCAAGGTTTTCCTTACAATTCTAGTTAGTCTCACTCAGCAATGGTACAAAGGATTGAGTATAAAGGGGAGACCCTAAGGAATTTTGTAGAATGATTCAATAAGGAGGCAGTCATGATTGAAGATTTGCATCATAGTGTGGCAATTAGAGCTTTTATTATGGGCACCACCTCTAAACTCCTGTATAACTCTCTCAATTTAGAGAGACCACAAACCTTTACAGAACTGATACTGCAAATATGTCAACATATCCAATTGTAATAGACCATGAGAGTAGATGATGGCACTCCAGAATTGTGCATATCGAGCATGGCAAGATCAGCTGAGCTCAAAGAACTCCATGTTAAGAACGCACAACAACCTAAGAGCTTTAAACACCTAGACCAATCCTACCAATACGAAAAAAGGTACATTCCATTTTGAGGTAATATTATTAGTAAAAATATATACCACGTAAGAATCATTTCTGTCTTAATGAATTTCCTCTTTCAAAATTTATACTTGCATAAATAGATTGAGTTATGCATTTGAAGATCGTAGAAAACAATGATCCGCATTAAATTGGATCTCTAGATAGTGATTCGTATTAAAACGGATCTTCATAAAACAATGATCTATATTAAAATTGATCTCCAACAAATGATCCATATTAAAATGGATCATTAGATAATGATCTGTATTAAAATGGATTCCCATAAAATAATGATCCCTTTTAAAATATATCTCTAGATAATGATCCACATTAAGATGGATCTCCATATAATGATCCGTGTTAAAATGGATTTCCAACAAATGATCCAATTAAAATAGATCTCCACATAATGATCCGTGTCAAAATGGATCACCAAGTATAAAAATGGATCTCTAGATAATGATCCACATTAAGATGGATCTCCATATAATGATTCCTATTAAAATGGATCTCCATAAAATAATGATCCATATTATAATGGATCTCCAACAAATGATCCATATTAAAATAGATCTCTAGATAATGATCTGTATTAAAATGGATATCTAAAAAAAGATATGTGTTCAAATGGATGTCCAAAACAATAATCCATATTACACCGGATCTCCAATAAATGATCCATATTAAAATATATCTCTAGATAATGATCTGTATTAAAATTGATCTCCATATAACGATCTATATAAAAATGGATCTCCAAATTGTATTGAAATGAATCTCTATATAACAATCCGTATAAAAATGGATCTCCAGATAACGATCCATATTCAAATGAATCTCTATATAACGATTCGTATATAAATGGATCTCTATATAACAATTCATACAAAGAAGGATTTCCAAACAATGATTGGTATTAAAATGGATCTCCAGATTGTATTGAAATGGATCTCCATATAACGATCCATATAAAAATGGATCTCCAAATAATGATTCGTATAAAAATGGATATCCAGATAACGATCCGTATTCAAATGGATCTCCAGATAATGATCTATATTCAAATAAATCTCCATATAACGATCCGTATAAAAATGGATCTCTATATAACAATTCATATAAAAATGGATTTCTAAACAATGATCCGTATTAAAATTGATCTCCATATGATGATCTGTGTCGAAGTGGATTACCAAAATAACGATCTGTATAAATTGGATTACCAAAATAACGATCCTTATAAATTGTATCGCCAAAAATAGCAATTGCGGATCGACCATCACTACTTATTGCAAAAGGGTCACACGAAATGACGATTTACAAAATAGATTGTATAAGGTGATTCGTAATAAAATGGATCATTTGTATCAATCGCAAACCCTTAAAGGATAGCAAGGGGAATTACCAAAGTCTATATCAAACAAGGCCATCCATATTTTTAAAATTAGCAATACGACATCACTAACAAATTTTCGAACATAAATGATAGACATATCGGTGGGGGAACTATGACAACATGTCATGGAAGACCATGGCAAGATGATTTCGATCATCCTATTGGAAATCGTCTCAAGATCTCATTAGTTAAGAGATCGTAAAGAGATATCTCACAATAATGCGTGATTGATAAATACCAAGATCTGAAGATGGTAGATCATAGATCCTAATCTCCAAGATTAGAAGATGGTAGATCGAAGATTATAATCTCCAATATTAGAAGATGGTAGATTGAAAATCATAATCTTCAAGATTGGAAGATGGTAGATCGAAGATCATAACCACAAAAAATGGAAGATCATAGTTCGTGAGTGAAGGTCATAATCTCTAAGATTGAGAGACGGTAATCAGATATCATAATCCACAATATGGGGAGATGGTAGAACCGAAATCATAATTTTCAAGATTGAGAAATGGTAGATCGGAGATCATAACCTCCAAGAATGGAATATCGTAGTTCGTAAGTGGAGGCCATAACCTCCAAGATTGGGAGATGGTAGATTGGAAATTATAACCTCCAAGAATGGAAGAATGTATATCATTATAACGTTTGAAAAGGAATCACGATAATCGAGGTGTCAGTACTTGACATTAATAAGTTTGATAGCAACAAGTGAGGTGCATTAAATGTGCATGTTCAAAACCTTTCTTATGCGCATATTTGCAAAAGATGCAGCCCCATAATAGGAGATCTCTTGGGAGATCACTCTTAACGAAGATTGGCTAACACGAGAAGTGACCGGATAATATAATATCTCTAAAGTAGATCACTTTTAAAGATTAGCTTGCATAAGATGTAGCCCCATAATATAAGATCTCTATGGAGATCACATGCAAAAGATCGATCACTTTAGATATGGCCTCGTAATAAAGGATCTCTATGGAGATAACTTACCCTAATATCGACTAGCCTAAGAAGCTGCCTAGTAATATGAGATCTCTAAAGAGATCACTTTCCAAAGATTAGATCTCCCATTAGCAGACAAATCTCTAAGGAGATCACTCTCAAGAGATCAGCTAGGTAATCTCTTATGGAAACCAACATCCTTAGGAGATTGGTTCATGTAAAAGGCTAAAAGATTAAATATATTCCTCATATAGACCAACATTCCAAGGAGACGTATAAATCACACGATTATATATGAAGAAATATATAGGTGTCCATCTAAGAATTGACATGCAAGATGTCTTTAATGGTGACAATATATTCACCGATACAAAAACTCAAAATTCAAATCTTTTGGAATAATAAAACTGCTCTTATAAAAAATGCACTTTCAATGCTTGGCCAAATCACATTGAGAGATCACGCAAGAAGATCACACAATCATGCAGGAGTCACATCTCAAGAACATATGAAAAGGTAAATCAATTGGAATAATCAGCGAAACCCTAATGACATCCATCAAACATAAATGATCAACTACTTTTAGAGGAAACTATGATACTTCTGTAAAAACTATAATAGGTGCCCATGCCCACAAAACCGCTGCCACTAGAAATAGTCATGTTAAAGCATGGTTAAGCATAGTGTGTCAGATCTATGACATAGTCGGATTATATCCCATCAATCTCCACCATGATTGATGAGACTACTCTATGACTGATAAGACCACTTCTTTACAAAGAGAAGAGAGTATAAATAGCACATCCCAATCAAGACAAGAAGTAAGCTATTATAACCCAATACACTTCAACTTTTATTTATCTCATTCTATCATTTTCTTCCTCTCTCTCTCTAACTCAAGAATCGAAGTGATTGTGCCAGAATAGCCCCCAACACACATTTTTATTCTCCTTCGGTCTTACAGGAACAAAGGTTGAAAATCAGTGTTATCTATTATTAATTCAAGGCTTTCCCAAAACGGATCTATGTGAAATAATTAAATATTCTAAGGTGAACCTACTTATGAAAATAATTTATAATAATGTTAAAAAATTATAATTCCCTAAAATTAATTAAAGCATGGTTGATCATGATGTTATTAGTAGAAAAGTAATTAGTGTCCAAAATATAATAATTTCTTAGATGCAACTTAAATTGCAATTTGTACCATCTTTATTTATGTCCATATCAAACAGAAAAAGAAACCAACTAAATTGCTTCAAGTAATTATATATTATCGAGTAAGTTCATGAACCTAAACTTAAAAATCCTTTTCCTTGGACCCATCTATTTACTTGGGTATTTATTAATTTAGTGTATCTTCACTTAACTTTTGTCTTAAAGAATTCTAACCAAAAAAAAAAAAAAAGTGGAAGATTTGGCAAATGATTCCACTTTGTAGAAAAGCAATACCAAATTAAATTATGTTTTTCTTGCATGAAATGCAAAAGAATATTTACTATTCCCTCATTTTATTTTTCTCCTAGGGCAAAGATTTTATCTTTCTTATTCATGGGTCCAATTACACCTTATCCAAAATCAAAAATGAGAAAAAGAAAGGATTAATTTCACGTACGGTTTTCTAATTATATAACTCATAATAATTCGGTAAGTACCTCAATTATCTAACTCGTAATATTTCGGTACCTGAAAGATTATTTGTAACATAAATGTACCTCAATTTTTATTTTGTAATACAAAAGTATCTTAACTTTTATTTTGTAACTAAATAGTACTTTCGTATTAGAATGTTAGTCTCCCTAACATAAGTGTGATATAAAATATTCACATCAAATAAATTTTAATAAAACTAAAATTAGATGTAATATTCACATCAGATAAATTTCAATTTTAATGACTGTATATTACAAGTAATTTTGTTTTTATTAAAATTTATCTAGATATTTCATATTATACTTCTGTTAAAGAAACTAAGGGGTGTTCGAGAGTGCTGTTAAGTGTTCCAAAATCATGTTTTGAATTTTTTTAATTTAATTGACTAATTTTTTTAATTTTTATGAATTATTTTTTTTCCAAATATACTTTTGAAAAAAATATCTATTTATTTGTATTTACTAAAAATAGTTTTTAAAACTCAAAAAAGTTAAACATACAATTTTTTTTTCCGAAAAACGTTTTTTCCAAACACAATGCTAAATGAACCATAATAGTTGAAGATATAAGTATTATTTAGTTACAAAATAAAAGTTGAAATACTTTTGTACTATAAAGTATTGAATTGTTACAATTTATATAATTAGGGTTCTTTTGTGTTACAAATAATCTTTCAGGTACCGAGTTATTACGAATTAGATAATTGAGATATTTTTGTGTTACAAATAATCTTTTAAGTATCAAGTTGTTATAAATTATATAATTGGAAAATCGTAAATGAAATTTACCTAGAAAGAGAAAAGGCAAAACAAGTACAGAATTTTTGGTCCTTCCTATTACTTTTAACTATTCATTTTTTCCTAAAGTAAAAGGCCAAGTCTTTAATTCTTAAGCTATATATATGACCAATAAGCATTTGCTTCATTTGTTCGGCGGAATTGATTTAATGATTAGAATTGTGAAGTTTTGAATTTAAATTTTTAATTCGAACTTTTTACCAAAAATACAGTCGTTCCTCTAAAAAAATGAAAAATCTATTATGGTCACAAAGCATGCCGATTGCCGAAAGTGATATATAAGTTTTGTACTATTTGTTTGCTTTTCACTAAGAAATAAAATGTAAGCTTTGAATCTATTTCTACTTCAGGCCACGTGTGCTACCAACCCAACAAGCCTAAACCCTTTTCCCTTTTGTGTCTTCTTTTTAATATGATTTGATTAATTAGGCCATGATTATATATTTGATTGTTCTCTTCTTGACTTAGGCGTTTATTTATTAATTAATAATAATTAATGGGTTTTTAGAATTTAACTGAATTGGGGAATTACTTTGCTTAGATTTTTGGGATAACAATTACTATATTCTTTTTGTTCTCCTTATGTCTATGACTACGTTTTTCTTTTGAGGGTATATGTCAATGATTATGTTGTAATAAATTTATAATTTTCTACTTTTATTATGAATATAAAAATAAATTTTACTTTTGGCCTAAATTATAAATAGAATATTGAGAAAAGGAAAATCTTATAAATATGTATAATCATTCTAACTTGTGACAAAAAGTAAGAGAAAACGAGATATGAGAGATAATTGAATGACTATATCTATTGTGTAGTTCACGGCCTATTATCTTCTCAATGGAAAAAAAAAATTCACTCTATCACATTTCTTAATGGAAGTGTGAAAGAAACGTTTTTTTTATTGCTTGAAGTGTGTAAACATGTTTTAAAGCAACTTGTACCAATAAAATTAATTTAGTGATGCTGATGAGGACTAAAAAAACAACTGTCTATATATTTATGTATTAAACCTAAAAGAAAATCTTAAATAACTTTTTTGTGCTTTATATATCAATTTTTAATTTTCTTCGAGATGTGTCAAAAAGAAAATGCCAATATAATACATCTCCTTGAGAGAAAAATAAATTAAAGAAAGGCAGAAACAAGGGCACACATTCATGGTAGTTGAAAGGAAAGTTGGTTTAGGTATGAAAAGAACAAAATAAAAAAAAATCAACATTAGGAAGTCAATGAAAATATTTGGGTAAAATGCAATTTATTCTTCATTCTTCTTTCATTAAAGTTGATATTTTATCATTTTCTTTTTTTTAAATGATATCCGGATATATTTTATCATTTTTTTTAAATAGTATTCGGATTTATTCTAACTAATTCAAATTGTACTAATTAGAATTCTAAAGGATGAAAAAAAATACTTCTTCAAAAGTATGATATAACTGCATATTATGTGTTTAAATTCGAGATTTTTTATTATATGGGAAGAATTAGGTATCACATTGATACTGTTTTAGATGAAATTTTATCAATTTTTTTGTTAAATATATGCTATTATCCACTTGACAAATTAAATTGATCAAAGAATTTGTGATAATGATTTGATCATATATATGATGGGTCCATTGATGAGATAGGCTTAATTTGGCCTTATAGCTTGTTGTTTTCTAGCAAATCTTTCACATCTCTTTCCAACTTATACAATTGTACTTTAATCTACCTTTCAAATATGTATATATAAATATATTTTTTTTTCTTTTGAGAATCTCGAACCCGAGATTTAAAGGAGAAATGTAGTTATTTTTAGCCACCAGGCGCCTTTCAATACTTTTGGACTATTTTTTTAACTATAATTTTCACTTTAATTTCTTTCCTTTTGAAGCCCTACTCACTGGCTTTTAGTTCACATTAATTAATTGCTCATAGTCTAATAATTAGAGATGTAACTTATCCAACTTTAATCGGCATTTAGTATATTTTTTTTGGGAGATAATTGTCTTATGGATATTATCCATTATTCTACAGTCTATTTTAAGTTTTTTATATGATTTGGGCTGCTAAGTTAAGCATGCACAGGAGAGGTACAAATTATTACGCTTTTGAAATTTTACAAAGAATAAATTGAATTAAAAATAAATTTTAGAAGGTAAATTAAAAAAAATTAAAAAATTCAAGAAGCTGGGAATATAAATTAAAACTCTAAAACAGCTATATATGATTTTCGCTGTATTAAAAACTCTATTAGACTGTATAATTCTTCGGAAGTTGCATTTTGACGGAAGAGTGTTTTAGGACTAATCATGCAAAATTACATGATTTTACGTTTATTTCTCATTTTATTCTTTTCTACGGTCTATTTTACGTTTTTAATATGATTTTAACTGTCACAGAAGATTTACATTTTTTAAATTTTGCACACAAAGATGAAGCCATGGGGCTGACAAGGTCTAGGCCCTCCAATGTCAATATATATATATATATATATATGCAGAAATAGTTTGTGATTTAGAACAATCCTACAATTAACCCCCCAATTACTACTAATGGATATTTTAACAATTTTATCCCTCCATTAAAGCAATCCTAGCTTCCTTCATAAATAATAAATTGGATAAAAATATATTTTAGAGGACAACCGGCGCCACAAACCGATCTGGATGACAACCTAAAAAAATTGAAAAATTTAAAAAGTTAGGAATAAATTAAAACTTTAAAAGAACCGTGCAACCCTTAAAAAGTTATGATATTTCTGTATCTTTTAATAACTAGAGTTCCCATAAGGATTAATTGAATTCATTTGAAACATTGTTATCTTGTATTGTATATATCAAGAACAGCATATGAATCAATTGATGCTAGTCAAAAATAAAATCATACAAAAATTATTTTTCAAAAAAATAATAAACGATCCATAAGGAATAAAAATTCACAAAAAAGTGAAAATATCTATAAAAAAAAAATAGATCCATAATAACTTAAATTTATTAAAACTAATAAATAAAATAAATTAATTGGAGGTTGCCGTTGGAAAACTAACCAGTCTCAAAGTTATAAAAATAGAAAAAAACTTAAAGAGTTGAAGTGAGAAAAAAAGAGATAATTTTACTAACAGTATTTCAACAATTTAAATTGTAATAATTCAATTTTTTAAAAATTATTTTAGTTATAAAATAAAAATTAAAATAATTTTATATTATAAATAATTTTTAATATATTAAATTATTACAATTTATATAGTTGAGACACCGTTAATAAAATCTATCTGAAAAGAGGTGACTAGGATCTTAAAGAAAAGAAAACAGAAAAAGTAGATTTGAAAATTGAAAAAAAAAAAATCAAATTTCAATCAACAATTCGATTTCAAAGGGGACTAAAACCCCACTTTCATATAAAAATCAATATTCCAATTATGGTTTTTTTATTATTAAAAATAATATATATATATATATATATTCCTTTGTGGAATTGGGATGTATCCACGTTGAAGTGGTCATATCTGAAACTATTTCTTCGGTTTGTCGTCTTTTTCAGAAAAATCTGAACTTTGAATCTGCCCTGCTTTTTGCTCATTCAACCCTGCAACCAAACAAATCCTTTTCCCATTGCATATTATTATTATTATTATTATTATTATTATTATTATTATTATCAATTTTATATTTTTTTTAAAAAAATTATTCAACTATATTTTTATTTTACTAAAAATAATTTCTAATCAAATTTTTCAATATAAATAATAAAAAATTTAACGTAAAAACTGATATATTACTGGAAATTTGATATAGTGGTTGATGTGTTACTGAAAAATTAGCATGAGTGACTTTAGTACAACGAAAATATAATTTAATAATTTTATTACATAAAAAAAGTTTTTTAATTTTATAATGACAAAATTTAGTGATTTTGGTTGAAATTAATCTAATTTTAATTGGGATTATAGATCAATTATATTTAAGTTTATGCAAGATATTCAGGTGGCTCCTGGTTAGGATTTGTAAAATTCTTTTTCTTTTTTTTATTATCAATCAGTCAAAAAATAATATTTGAAAAAAATTTCCACCCTAAAAAAGGAGAGTTTAATGATAATTAAAAGAAAAAACAATGGGAAAAAAAAAGAAATCATGTCTTTAACTCAAAGTCTCGAACAATAATTAATTGATGTTGTAGCATGATTAAGCAAAACTAAAAACATGTGGGAAATTCAAAGTACAAGAGAAAATTGCCACGTGTCAGGATAAGAACCTTATATAGTAGTAAATATTTAATCAAATAAACCAGCCGACATAATAAAAAAATAAAAAGCAGCTGAAAAATGGGAAACGGAACAAATTGACAAACGGTGATGCAAACTGGGAATATTATTATGATTTATAAATTAATTAATCGAAAATGAAATATATCACGTTTAAAATATACCAACTTTTTTTTTTCCCCGTTTTGTTTGCTGGATAATGTATACAAAATAAAAATATTGAATAAAATGATTAAAACAATAAAAAGAGAAAAAATGGGAAATTTTCTATTAAGTGCAAATCCAAAAATGTGAAAGTATTATTCGTCAATATATACTATTAATTGGTAAGATGAGATAGTATAATTTCTTTCTCTTTTTTTAATTAAAAATTTTAAATTTAAACTCTAAATATAAAATATTTTTAAAATTTGATAAAAAAATATTTTATTTCCTTATAATAAACTTACTAGTGTTCGAGATGAATTCAAATTGTTCTGCAGCATAGATATATATTGCTCTTACAATTTGGATTTGGATTTGGTGATGAGCATATATATTTTAACAAACCACTTGCTCACATTCATGTACCGCTAAACTAAAAAAGAAATTAAAAAAACTTTTAGCATTAAAAACGATTTTTTATATATTCCTAAAAGTATAATTTATTTGTCACTTATGACTTTTTAATTTAGTTATTATTTAGCAATTACAAAAATTTAATTAATTAAAATATGTAACAAGGTATATATATATATATATATATATATATATATATATATATATGGTCCTTCTGCTGACATTATAATACTCTTGTATTAACCTAATACATGAATTTAAAAATGGAGCCACTATATTTTCTCGGCAAATAATTAATAAGAACATTAATATGTTCAATAAATTAAAATTATATGTTTCTTTTGATCAATTCTTTATTTAGAGAGATAATATTTAATAAATATATATAAAAAGATTTACTATATAATAAGATATAGTTATTTTATTATATATACTATAAAAATAAAATCACACTTAGTGTGAAAAAGAGAATTTAAATTTAAAATTTTATCTTTTCAAAAATAAACGCTGTTACCGCTTGAGATAGAGTTCGAGTATATCAAATTCTAGTTAATCAAAAACATAAGTCGGCCAAAATCGATTCATATATATGGGAATTTTATAGTTTAGGACATGATTATCCAAAACTTATGAACACGTGGCATATTATCAATAGTGTTCTTTTTCTTTATTTTATTTAGTACCACATCAAAGAATTGATTCAACGCCTAGAGCATTCCTTTTCTTCCTTTTTCTATTCATTATGTACATCGCGAGCGAATTGTCTTTCTTCTTTTGCTCACCTTCATATATACCAAATAAAAAATATAGATCTTAAATTTCACAATGGTGTTTAATATGTTTTTTAAAAAAAAATTAAAAATGGCATTTTTAAATTGATGGTGGTAAATTTCATTTTCTCATTTGTTAAAAATAAATTTAATTTCAAAATATTTTCATTCATTACTCTATAATTAAAATGAAATATAAATTATTAAATTCTAATAGTATTTTATTTGTTCTAATAAAATCACTACACAATTTTGGAACTTATCAATTAGTCTAAAAACTGTATTTTAAAGCTATTATATTAAACTTTAAATTTAAAAGAGAATCTCTTTTAATTTGATTATTTTTTTAAGTAAAAGCTGGATTACAGTAACCAATAGCTGCATCTGTATATCTCTGTTAGAAAATAAGGAATATTGTTAATTCAATATTCGAATAAAATGACCAGAGAAAGGTAGGACAAATATGAGATATGTGTTCCGCACAGTATCCATAAGATAAATTCACCTCATACCAACGGTGTTTAAAAAAATCAGCTTTTGTCTTCCAGGATACAACATATATTAAGTAGATGTTGAACACACAATACCTACTTACAACGAATTGATTATATGTCACTCTCTTTATCATTTTGAGAATAAAAAGAATAAAATAGAAGAAGAAGATTTTTCCAAAAAGAGAAAAAACCAACCAACTCAAAAAACTAAAACCAATAAGGTATGCTCTTGATATGGGCATTGATTTCTCTTGTCAAAACAACTTCTACTATCTACAAGTTCCTTAACCTGCGTAAGAAAAACTCACGTTAAGCTATCTCTAGCTTAATAGTATATATAGACATTGGAGTTTTCTCATACAATCAATCAACACATGTAGCACAAAGCAAATCATGGCATATGATCATATAAATTGTGTTTCTGAAAAATATGGTAATGCCATATCACATGTATGTAGTATTATGTCCAAGTCATAATTCATGCCTTTACTTTTACATATATCACATAAAACTCATGCATTAACTATTTCCCTATGTATGAAATACATTTCATATGCCTATATCATCTATTCTGGTCATTTACGAATTTTTACTTTTCAACTTGACTATCTTGTTTGCTTTCTTTACTAATTAAATAATTTCAACAAATAGCTCAAGCCTCATTCCCTGACTGATATGATACGGGATGTGAAGTAGGCTCACCTAGCCTAGGGCTAGACATCCTACTCACTCTGTATACAAGATATGAAGTAGGCGCACCCAGTCCAGGGCTAAACATCCTACTCATCCACTGTAATCTATATGTTCATTCGAGCTCCTTCTAGTCAAGCGTGCTTACTCAAACTAGAGTTCAGCTAACTTGACTGAGTATAAAAATATGAGTAACAGGAAAAAGAGCACCCAAACTAGGGCTAGACAATATGATCCTCACTCATAAATCTCGTTGATACATATCGCTTATTCCCTTCATGATGCATCATTTACCCTAAAGTAGTCTCAAATAGAGAAATGGGCATTTATACCAAAGTATCTTTTTATTTTAATTACATTCTTTCTTGTTTCCATCATATTATATATAATTCATGAATGTTCATATATCACATTCATGCTTACTAACATGTTTTCATATATTTTTACATCATACTTTAACATTTGTGCATGATTGACATGTTTTGGATCCACTAAAACATCATTTAAACATGGGTCACATTTGTTTTGAATAATGTCTTCATGGCCATGAACATTTGGGTTAGTGGTGAAGCCTAGCTGTGAAGCATTCTAGAACTATATTCATGGTCACGACAACTTGATTCATGGCCATGACAGTTTTCAGCATGGTTGTGAAAGGACATAACTTTTCTTTATGGTTAAATTTTACCAAAATTCCACTTTTAAACACTTCTTAAACACATATAGAAATCATCCATGGGTATTTGATAAAATCAAAATCAAGTTAACACCACTCAAATCATCACCAAACATGGTCATAACCAGGCTCAACAACACAAACTTTAAACACAATGCACACTTTGAGTCATATATGACATTTTTATGCCCATTTGATACTTAACACCTATTTCAATGCTCATTTTAATATCTCTAATATGTAATATACTATTTCATGCCTTCGAATTCAATAATAAAACATTACTTACCAATCAAGCATGCTCAAATACCATATAAACACATATTATATCTTTTTCATGCATTTAACACATTTAAGAGGCAAATAACAATGTGTATATGTACAAACCTCTATTATGAGTTTGACAAAAACAAACTAAGGAGCTAGCTACTCTCCTTGTTGATCTCCTCCCTCTTGTACTTATTTTCCTATCACAAATAATATCGTGTATCAAATACTATATCTATGGTAATATGACAAAAACGTAAAACTACCATATGCTTCCCAAACTATGGCTATTATGCATGGTTTCTAACTCAATATCATGGTATCTCACTTCCAATAATCTCATATAACACAAATACACACAAAATTCAAACACCCTTCTTCTCTCATATCCTTTCTTCCGTGGATTTCCAACCAAACAACTCAATCACTTGTATCAATCACCTCATATAGCTTCATAATCATATTAAAGAAATGATTTTCTTGGATTTTCTTACTTCTTGAAGGCAGAAAACACCCTTGATCACTCAAATAACTCACGGGCTCTCTTGCACCGATTTTTTCTCTCCTCTAAACCTTCACTAAAGTTGAAAATTCCTTCAAATCTTGCTTTAATCTTGTTTTCTCTCTTGATTTGGTGTTAATTTATTCAAAAACCATGAAGAATCACTCTCTTGATGTTCTTAAGTGTGTGTGAAAAGGGTTTGAGAGCTGATATAATGGTGAAAAATGAAGATAAGAACATGGAAAAAACTTTATATACTCGCCTTACACAATCATGAACAAAGACCTTTCATGGTCATGAACAACACCTTCATGACCATGAATGTCTACAGTAAAAACAGTCAATGTTTATCTTTGATTACAATATTCATGGCCATGAACACTTTGTTCACGAGAGTGAACCATGCTTTTTTCCATTTTCTTCATTTCTTTCATTCATCTCTTCAAATCAAAGCCAAAATTGACCAATATACTCCATATATACCTCATATATACCCCCATATACCTTATGTTTATCCTCATATACCTCCAATACACCTCATATATTCACTTTAAGTCACATATTCATGCATAACAACTAACCCCTAGGTAATGGGTGTTATAAAGAATGTTGGTGCAAGGATGACTGCGACTTCTTTGCATGATCAAAAGTGTTTTCAGCATAAAGAGGTAAAAAAATACAAGAATTCCATCCTTTTGCCATGAAAGATAGGTTATGGTGGGAGAAGAGTGTTGGGATTGTTGGAGTTTGCACATGCATCTCATACATGTTGATTTTGGAAATCTCGACAAGGTCTCAATGCTGGGGTCGACAGCATTGAAATCTCCAATAACACACCGATTACCTAAGAAGTTATTAGAAATAGAATTAAGGTCATCCCAAAGATATTGTCTCCTATTACACCATGCACTGCTGTAGACAAAAGAAATTCTATGAATTTTGTTTAAGATAATAAAATTCAAAGTAACATGTTGATCATGCACAACAATGCTCATAGGCTGATAGAAGAAATTATTAGCCAAAATCCAAATGGAGGGAATCTCCCGATTATTAGAGGCAACAAATAATAAATTTAGTTTCTCCCAAAAGGATGAAGGAATTGTATTAAAATTAACCAATGGTTCCATCAAACAAACAAGATCCAGAGAATATTGTTTGCACAACGATTGAAAGACCCTTTGGGTATCTGAATTATCCACGCCGCGACAATTCCATAAGAGAATCTTCATAAGTTAAGTCGTTATGGCTTCTTAGCTACTCGTTTAGATAGAGTAACTTTATGCTTTTGTTTCTCTTTGTTTTTCTTACGTTGCACTGTAGTCCATTGTTCTTCATCATCATCTTCAACATCAGCCCACTGAAATCTTTTGTTGAGCATTATTTTCATTTTCATCAGGTTGTGGAGGTGGAGTATCATCATTATTTTCCAGTTGCTCATGCAATTCATTAATCTCCGCTCCTTTCTTTGTGACAAAACCACAGTCCAATTAAGAAGCTATTGGAGCCTCAAAGCTGGAGTTATCGTTCCCACCGCGCCCATGGTAGCTTTCACCGATAAGGTTTTCCATTCCAGGTATTGGTTGTTGAGCATTATTAGAATTTTCTTGGACATTGGTTTCAGCCTCACGAATGACCTCTGCAGTTTTCTTATTATTACTTGCCTCAAGAGAAGCATTATTATCATCTTTATGGTACTCTTCCCCTGCACATGCTGGTGCAGTTTCCGAAGCCATGATTAAAGCCAAATCTGTTCCAAGCTTTTCATAAACATTTTTGACTGGTACTTCTGAATTGTTTGATGCTTTTTGTTTCCAAACTTTCCTAGACTCATCTCCTTTGTCCGTCCGAGGCCTAGAGTCAGCCTTAGGAACCACAATCTGTTTTTCCCCTATGCGGCATTCATGAGGAGCATGGCCAATATTTGTGCAAACATTGCAGAAGGCTGGGAGATTCTAGTACACCACATCAACAAAAAAGCTTTTTCCGATACGTTCAACCAGAAGATTCTCCAGCAAGGTGTGCAACATATCAATATTAATCAGAATCCGTGTAATTACTAATTAATAGAAGACAAATAAATACAAATTCTACGGTAGAATCAATTTATGAAAAATTTTCAGGCAAATTAAGTATATTATATCATTTATAAACTAATTCAATCATTTATTAATATGTATACATATTGTCACATCAATCAATGAGAATAAAATAATTAAATATATACCAATAAATAATTAAATTAATTTATAAATAATATGATAGATTTAATCTATCTAAAAATCCTACTATTTTATAATTAAAATATATATCATAATTATTAATTAATAGAAGAAAAATAAATACAAATTCTACAGTAGAATCCATTTATAAAAAATTTTTAGATTATCATATTATCAATACATATTAATAAATAATTAAATTAATTTATAAATATACTTACTATAATATCTTACGTCCATAGGGGTCTATTTCTAGGTCACTAAGAAGGGCCCGCCTACCTATTCTTTTTAGAGAAAAGAAGGACCTACCCTTCACATCACCATTCTTTATAGCTGTACGTACTAAAAGTCCACGTGTGCAATTAAGAGTTGACCCTGATCCACATCAACTTCAACAATTTGTCATTATCACTTAAAAAAAAGAAAAAAGAAAATAAATTCTCAAATTTGGTCCTTTACAATCTCTTTACGCACATCAACTTTAATTTTTCTCCTTCAAAAAAATGTTTTTTTTTTATTTTTCTTTTTTTTGGGATTATTTTAATTTTTCTTTGTTAAATAAAGACAATCTCCACGGTAAAACAAAAATTTCATAATTATTGGGAAATGCAAACTAACTTGAGCTCTATTAGTTTATGCAAAAATTTCTTCAACTTTAGCCAAATTGCGCAACTGGGTTGAGCTGCAAGTTGAAACAATGTATATTAGTTTAATTACCCTGATTAGGTTACTACCATTTTGATTAAGCAATTTTATTAAAGTTAATGATTTTGATTTTTGACCAAACTTGAAGTATATCATGAATGAATGAATGCGTAGCTTTAACCTTGAATTGAATGATTCCATTTCTTTCGATTCCAATTTAAATTGTTTTAATAGTATTGGTTCTTATCATGTTGGCACGTCATTTTAGAGACGTGTTTTGACCATAAATTTGGTACGTCCCCATAAAATAGTAATTGAAATAAAATATAAAAAGCTTTAAAAAAAAAAGAAATAAAATATATAAAAAAGATTTGCTGAAGACAATAATAATTCAATTAAAAAAAAACAATAAAAATTCAATTAACGGCCACTGTATGCCATAGGCTTCAAGTGAATGACCGAATCTGCATTTTTTATTGATTCCATCTTCATGCATTCTAAATTTAAAAGCATAATGAATTACACCAAAAGGATTATAAAATAAATCTAAATTTGGAAGTCATATTTCAAATATTAACGGCTAATAAATGATATTAAAAGTAAATTACTGTATGTCAAATTATGGGATTGAATAATCAATAGTGGGAAAAGTAAACAAAAGTCTTCCACTTAAATTGTAATTCAATACATATATATATATATAAGAAGTGTACAAATTGTCCACAATTCCCTATTTCCATAATTGTCATAAAAAAAAAAAAACGCAAGTCAAGTCAAAATGGAAGAATATATATATAATAATCTTAAGCTTATTTATATTAATATGGTGAATGGAATTGTAAGATTTCGAGTTTAAATTAAACTATTTTTTTTTTTTTAAGCATTGCGGCCGAAGTTATGGTTAGTACTGTATTATATTACTAGAGCCCATTTTACTAATCATGGGCTAATTATCCTTGTTCGACCGTATAAAGCCCAATATTTCTTGTAGGTTTTATATAGAAGAAAATTCCAAAATGAACTCCCCATCATAAATTTACCGACACGAGGATTGCAGTGTGAACACGGGAGACATTTTTGGATGGATATATATTTAACTATTTTATTTTTACCGATTATAATTAATTTAATAAATTTAATTTATCTAATAATTTTTCATAAATAGAATCAAAATTTTTTTTATTTAATTAATTGATATTTTAAAATTTTTATAAATTATTTTTTTTAAATTTATCTATTTACCTATTTTTATCTATTCAGATTAATAAATTAAATTTTTTTTTTTGGAAAAACGTTTCTTTCAAATTAAATGCACGACGATAGAATATATGTTCTTTGTTCCTGATGGTGTAAGAAAGAGTAGGCACTATATCAATGGCGGCTGATGAAACAAAAGTTTGAATTCTTAACCATATATATAAAAACCCCATCCCTCCTTTTTCCATAACTTGAAAGATAAGAAGAAATTGAGAAAGTAAACGACTCGAGTTTGATTTATTACTGCAAACTTAAAATCTTTGCAAGTTTACATGTGCTTGGCTAAGTTGAAGGTGGCGAATCAGAGAGAATCAGGCGAATATATCAGGCACCACCCACCAGCAACTTCAGATGGCGGCGGCAGCGAACATGATAATCAAGAAATTACACCAGCTCTGATTCAATCTCAGACTATGTTTCCTGGTTATGGAAGTACACGGGAGATGTCTGCTATGGTATCAGCTCTTACACATGTGGTTTCAGGCCAAAGAGAAGCTGATCCTGCTGGTGATGACTGGGGTTATCCGGCTGCTGCTGCTGCTGGAGCTGGCGTCAGTTTTGAAGGTGTAATAGCATCAACATCACCCGGTGTTTATTCATCTTCAGCTTCTCCTCCTTTTTCTGCTTATTCCTCTACTTCTGCTTCTGGGTTTTGGATTGGTCAAAAACGAGGCCGTGAAGAAGAAGCTTCAGCTCAATTAATTGATCCTAGATTTTATAGAGCTTTTGGTGATTTTACAAGTTCTCAAGGAGATTCATCTTCTTCTGGTGCAACACCTGGTATTTATGTTTCCATCAAATTCTCAACTTTCTTGAATTTGATTTTATTATTTTCAATGCATTAATTACTCACTAATCCCTAGCTAATAAAACCCTTTTGGTTTACATAAACTATGGGGATAATTTTCTCATAAAATCTCCATTTTTTCAGAGAAAAAGAAAACCCTTTTGTTTATATTTATCTAATATTGCATGTATTAGTTTAACTTGAAGCAGAGAACAAAATTGAATTGCATCTCCATTAAAAGATCAAAAGCCAAAATTTGTCAGCTTTATGAAATCATAATTTGCAGTCTTATCTCGAAATTATCAATGGAGCAGTGAGTTATCACCGCCCGTTTCACCGAATTTTAGCATCTCATCACCTCAATTTCTTAGCTTTAAAGCAAAATATATTTCATATAATTCCAAAAATAAATAAATTAATAATATTCATTTCTTTTTTTTTTAATTGGTTTTATTACAGTAACAGTAGAAGGAACTGCAGCTTCAATCACAGTCTCCACCCCAACCACCGCCACCACAACCACCAGCACCTCCGCCAGTGCACCGTCACCAGAAGAAGCCGGCGAGCGGAGGAGAAGATACAGAGGAGTTAGGCAAAGACCATGGGGAAAATGGGCAGCTGAGATACGTGACCCGCATAAAGCCGCAAGAGTATGGCTCGGTACATTCGACACTGCGGAAGCCGCCGCACGTGCTTATGATGAAGCTGCTTTGAGATTCCGAGGAAACAGAGCTAAACTTAACTTCCCCGAAAATGTCCGAATATTACCACCCCCAATGCAAAATGTTCCGGTTATGACTACTCGTCAACCACCGTCGTCTCAGTTACATCCAATTTCATCCGCAGCGCCGCAAGCTCCACCTCCTCCGCCATTCTTTCAGTCTCAGGCTGATTCGATGAGAGATTACTGGGAATACTCGCAGCTTTTACAGAGTACGGGAGAATTTCACAGCGGAATTCAACCTTCGAGTTTGGTAGAGCAAATGTTTTATAATCAGCAATTGGCTTCTCTACAATCAAATGTTTCATTGTCTTCTTCTTCATCTTCATCGACCTCTGCAAATCCTTCACTCGCTGCATCTTCGGGTTCATCTTCAACCTCTGCTTCATTTCCTCTGCTTCTGGCAGGTCAACAACTGGGTTATTTCCAGCCACCGCAAAATCAGAACCCCCCCACCGGCTCCGATTTTCCGGTGCCTTCGTGGTCAGATTCTACTCATTATCCTCCCTCTACCAGTTAAAATAGATTCCACATTTTTTTATATATTTTTTTTTATTTTTCAGGATTTAGAATTTTTTTCCTGTTTTTGTAGCATTCAGAATTTTTTTTTTTTGTTTACTTAATTTGTTGTTTTCTTCTTTAATATTAAATCATAGCATAAAGTTTAAAACAAAAACAAACAGAACATTCTGCAATTTTTATGAGCGTTTGATGTTAACAGGATGGAAGAAGCTGTCTGCAGTTTGCATTACAGCTAGATCTTTAATCTTTAATCTTTGATTAAGGATGAGATTAATTATTTAACAATCCTAATCTTGAGTTAATCTTGATCCTAAGTAGTAATTTATGATTATGAGCTATGCTTTTGTGGGTGCTATTGGTTTATGAGTCTAATCTGTGGGTATTGAACCCACCACCATATTTGAGAATACAAACTCTTCATGTTTGTATTTTCTTGAATTTCCCAATTGCTAAAACATAAGAAAATTTCTGATGGTGCCCAGCTCTTCAGCCTTCTTTTATACCATTGCAAGTTAATTATGTAAATCTCAAATTTAAATCTTCAATTAAATGTTTATATTTTAAAAATTTTAAATTCACTAATTAAATTTTAATCAAAACTCAAATAATTAACCTATTATTTCTCATTTTTTTATTTTTTTAATTTAGTGTTTGAATTAGTCTGACTAATTTAGAATGTGTTAAATAGAATTTCAAATGAGAATAAATTATTCTTTTAAAAATTTTAAAATAGCTTTATATCCAATTTTAAATCTGGTCAAATAGAAAAGTTGTATATCAATTCATATGTACCATTTTAAATTTTATTTTCTTATAAATTTTAATTATACTTAATCTATAACTTTTTAAATATCTGATAAAAAAATGGAAAATTTTGTTGATTTTATTCATTTATTGAAATTATGGTTTTTTTTTAAATTATTGAAATTATGTCTAATTAAAACACGTTTCTATTCCTCGAGTCATAGGAATCACCGACTCATGGGTTTAGACTCCAAAATAAAAATAAAAAGAGCAAATTAGTTTAGTTGAATATATTAGTTAAATTTTTTATTTTTAAAAATATTTTATTTAAAAATAAAAAAAATATTTTAGTTATTGGGAGTAAATCTAAAAAATTTTACTGTATATTTTTAAAAATAAAAAGAATAATTAGTGTATTTAATAAAAAGTGGCAAATAAAAATGAGGTAGTGGCATTGCCATTTGGCAATGTGATATATATATATATAGGAACAGGTGTCAGTTATCTACCGGTGAATATTGTGAGAAATGCAAAGACACAAAACGGGCAACATGTTTGGCTTTGTGTTTTCTGTTAAAACAGCTTTGTTTGGCATTATACTGTTGTTTTTGGAGCCGCCCACAAAATAAAATGCCCATTTTCCCATTCATATTACCAATCCCACTCCCTCCATTGCGTATTATAAAAGAAAGAGATATGCTTACCTAAAGAATTAAGACAGACTGAATTTATTGAAAAAAAAAAAATACTAGCGTTAATATATTTTTTTTAAAAAAAGTAAAATCTGCAGTTTCAAAAAAAAAAAAAGAAAAATCTTCTTTCTGTTTTCAGTCGCACAATGTTTTCAAATATTAAAAATATTTAAAAGTAATTAAGAAATAGGGAGTATGTTTCACATTTTCTATTTTTAATAATTATATAATGCAGATAGGATCAGATAAAAAAAAAGTATGGTGGGCCCTCAAATGCCACGTGTGGCACATTATGCGAGACAAGTGACGTAATTAATAAGATTAGCACTGTGTGCGGAAGTGAAGTAGCCGTGTACCGCTTGGCGACCATTGAGCCTTCGGGTACTAACTACTAACCACCAAATTTGATGAAACAGAGCCACGTTACCTTTTTCGGATTTATTTTCCCACTTACAAAAATAATTCAGTTAAGCTAATTCATTTCAATTATATTTAAAATTTTTATATTTTAATATAAATTGAGCAATATAAGTTAAAGTTATTAAATCTGATCCTGTTAGTAATTTAAAAAAGATAACTGATTAAGAGTTTAAAGTTCAATTGGAATTAAATTAAAATTAAATTATATATATATATAATTTTCTAAAAATAAAATTTATTTTATACATAATAAAATTATAATTTATCTAATATATAATAAAATATAAAAATAAATTATACAAAACATATTTCATATATAATAATATGTTCTAAAGAGTATTGTTTAGAATTTAATTAATACATAATCACATCTAAATTAAAATAAAATAAAAACAACATTAAAAATTCACAGTCTATAGTTGAATCTCATTATCATAACTAATTGATTTTCAGGAAATATTACATTCACCCGCATTATTGATAATCATGTTAAATTAAGTCATTAAAATATTTTAAAAATGTTATTATTATCCTTCGTATTCAAAATATATTACACTAGTCATATAGAAAAGTATTTTTTAGAACATTAGTATACAAAAAATTATAATTTAGAGAAAATTATGAAAAAAATCATAATATACTTTTAAAATGAAATCAATCTTGTCTCAATGAAATCAATATTTTATTTTTTGAAAATAAATGGAATCAATTTCTTAATTTTGGAAATTTAGCTAATTTTTCCTAAAATATTATTATATTTATAGTAGCTCAAATGTTCCATATTTGAATAATATATTATTATTTATAGATTTTCAAATTCGTTTTTACCTAATAAACAATTCTGCTACTAGTAGTACAATAGTAGAAATAACTAAACTGAATCGAATGGAATAAGCGGAAAATTTTAAAAATAATCGAATTGAATAAACTAAATTCAATACGATTTATTTCAATTTTCGGTTTCGGTTCAGTTTTGTTCACCCTAACTGTTACTAACCAACTGATAAAGGGAAAAAAAAAAGTAATTGTAGCAAATTATGCATTAGTTAATAGTTATGCATTCTTTCGGCCATAATTAATGCTATGATATTTTAATCTAATTATACATTAATTATGCCATATTTTCTGCCCATTTATCTGGGTAATTAATACCTATTCACATCACTTCCAAATTCAACAATTATATTTTTATTAGGTTTGAATCCAATGGTTCAAAATGCAAGCAAGTGGAGGATCAAAAATATCATAGTCAAATTGAATTGGGGAAAATCGGTCGATTCAATCAAGTTCGATCAGTTTTCCGGTGAACTAATCAGATCGCTGATTTTATGGACGGGCTAATATACATCCGAGTTCAATGGTAAAAACTGACGAACTTGAAGTTCGATTTTCAATTTTACTTTATAACTATGATAGAAATAGATAAATTAATTAAAAAATAGTTGAAATAAATAGTATTTTTTTCTTTTTATAAAGGTATGAGATGAATCTAATATGGGAGTACTGAGAGCACTTATCACCAAACCTCCTAAAATATTTCCTAATACTCCTTTTAATTTCTTGAAATTTTTTTTGTATATATAAATTTTGCCTTCACTTGAAACAAATTTAATTTTATATAATAATTATTGAAAAAATACAAAAAAAATATATTACTGTTATATCTTTCTTAATATATTAATTATTTAGTTATTTTATTATTATTATTCTTTTTAGAATACTAATAATTAATTTTCTATATGGATGTTTACTTAAATATTGTATATGATATATTTTTAAAATTATCTGGCTGTTACTAACCAACTGATAAAGGAAAAAAAAAAACAGTAATTGTAGCAAATTATGCATTAGTTAATAGTTATGCATACTTTCGGCCATAATTAATGCTGTGATATTTTAATCTAATTATACATTAATTATGCCATATTTTCTGCCCATTTATCTGGGTCATTAATACCTATTCACATCACTTCCAAATTCAACAATTATATTTTTATTAGGTTTGAATCCAATGGTTCAAAATGCAAGTAAGTGGAGGATCAAAAATATCATAGTCAAATTGAATTGGGGAAAATCGGTCCATTCAATAAGTTTGATCAGTTTTGAGGTAAACTAATCAGATCGCTGGTTTTACGGACGGGCTAAAATACATCCAAGTTCAATGGTAGAAAATGACCAATTTAGGGTTCGGTTTTCAATTTTACCGGCCAATTTTTATAACTATGATATAAATGGATAAATTAATAAAAAAATAGTTGAAATAAATAATATTTTTTTTCTTTTTATAAAGATCAGAGATGGATCTAATATGGGAGTAATGAGAGCACTTATCACCCCAGCCTCCTAAAATATTTCCTAATGCTCCTTTTAATTCCTAAAATTTTTTTTTTTTTGTATATATAGATTTTGCCTTCACTTGAAACAATTTTAATTTTATATATTTTATATAGTAATTGTTGAAAAAATACAAAAAAATATATTACTGTTATGTCTTTCTTAATATATTAATTACTTAGTTATTTTATTATTATTTTTTCTTTTTAGAATACTAATAATTAATTTTCTATATGGATGTTTACTTCTATATTTTATATGATATATTTCGAGTTAATATAATGTCAGGCTTGAATTGGATTCGATTAAAGAACTCGAAATTCGAACTGGACTCAAACTTGATGGAGCATGTTTTTAATAGTTCGAAACTTGATTCGAAAAATATTCAAACTACTCGAACTTGACTCAACAAAATTTAAATAAGCTAAAATTTTTTTTAATAAATAGTATATTCGACTTGACTCGAATATTTGAATTAGCTCCACTTGATTAAGCTTAAAAATATTTAAATACTAAAAATATAAGAATAATTTAATAAATAATAAAAAAATCAACTACTTGATTATGTTTGTGAGTCTTACAAGTTAGGTATTGTGATAATTGAGTTTAACTCGATTAACTCCTACTTGAATATTTTTGCTAGAGTAGCTCACTAATAGCTTGACTCATTTACATCCATGCTTTTAATTATGAAATTTAGAATGTATTTTTTAGGCTAAACTCATCCATAGCCTCCTGTATTTGTCTATTTTTTCCAGTTAGTCATTTTGATCGATTTTTACCACCAATTACCTCCTAAAATATATTTTAGGTCCAATTTGCTCTTTGTAAAATTTTAAAAACCTTTTGCCCTCTTATACTGACGTGACAGCCGGAATCACTTAAAAAATATAAAATCAAATTCCGGTTGTCATGTCAATACTATGAGCAAAATGTTACGTTTTTAATATTTTATAGGGGTAAATTGGACAAAAAATAAATTTTATCAGACAACTGGTACTAAAAACCGATTAAAGTGGCTAACTAAAAAAAATGGACAAATACTAAGGCTGGGGATGATTTATGCCTATTTTTTATACTCGAAAATCTTATATTACTTGCTAATGCAATTTATTACAAAATAATTTATATTTTTTCTATATATAAATTGTCTTTATATAATTTTTAATTTGTTATTTAATTAAATTAAATTTACTTTTGCTGAAAATAAAATATAGATCCGTCTCAAATATATGTAGATTAAATTATTGAGTTAAAATGGCAAAACATATAAACACCTACAACCTGTATATTTCAATTATAAGTTATATATTTAAATAGTGAAAAATGTAATATTTATATTTTTATAGAAATAAATAAGATTGAGAGTAATTCTATCATATGTATAGATGATTTGACTATTTTATTTTATTTGTGAAAATTGAAGTGTTTGAAAAAATTTCTTTCCTATATAATTCCATAGAAGTACGAGTATATATTATATTATTTAAAATAATTATATAAAGAGATCAGTATAAATTCATAATTAAATACGAAGTGATATATTTAATAATAATTTATGTTTGACAAACTCTTTTAATGGTAATAAGGATTTAGTATTGGCAGAGCAAAAAAGAAATCATGATTTTTGTAGTTATTGTTTCTCATAGTTTAAGTTGTGTAAACATTGTATTTTTAGAGAAGTCCAGTTTAATAATTATATGTAGAAATATTTTCATTTAAATATAAAACTAAACCAAAATATCTATAAAAGAGTATCATATCTCATAATAAATTAAAATACAAATATTTATTATGAATAATATAAAATTAAAATTTAATAAAAAATAAAAAATACCAAAAATAAATCACAGATCACCTGCAAACGAATTAATATATGACATAAAATGAAAAAAAAAAATTGAGAGCGAATTAAAAACCGACGACATAGACAACAAAAAGAAAATGCGGCAAAAGAGATGACGAAGAGGTATTTATTTTTTTATAATATCAAACATTCAATAGGTAAATTTTAAAACTAATATATTTTTTTATGCAAGTTAAAAGGGTTAATAATATAACTTAAATTCATGTGCAGAGCGGTTGTTTACCTAACTCGAGTATATTTGGGTGAATAATTGAGAGAAATTAAGGGTTTATTTTTATTTAACTAGGTAGAGTCATCACTCTTGATTTTTTTTCTAATGCAATAATTATCCACCACAAAAAGCTGATATTATGTACTTTAGTAACGGAAAATTGCCAAAAATAATATAAATTTTTAATATTATATTAAATTTAATTTATTTTTTTTATTTTTTTTAAATATATAAATTTTTAAAATTTTATCAATTTATAAATTTTGATAAAATTTTGTTGGCGTATTATAAAATTTCAGTAAAATTAAAAAGATTGTGATGATTAGGAAGTTGAGTTATTTTAAAAATTTTAATACGTCATCGTTTTTATTTTTTCTATAATTTTAAAATCTAAATTTTCCTGACGAAATTCTATTGACAGTTAAATTTTTGTTTCTCCTTATTGTAACACCCTATATCAATAATACGTACCGTATAATAGGCGTTACCAGTTAATTTTTAACTATATTAAATATTATTTCTTATTCTTAATAACGTGTTAAATAAATTTGTATAATTTTTTTCCTTTATATATATATATATATATATTGTCGATGTGTCTATAATTGTCTTATTTCATTATTCAGTTATTAAAATTTTCGGCAGTATGACGACTGTACTGTGAATCTTACATTCCTGCAAATTTAAAAAATAACATTCTTATTATACTCTATAATACTTCAACAACCTCCAATAACCATAGTTCCAAACAATTACACATATATAACACATATGTATATAGATGTTATCCATAATATAGATTGTATCATTACATCACACATTCATCAATATTATCTACAACATCATACTTACATATACACTGTTTGATACAATTTTATCTATTACAAAACTATACATATATATGCCTCTAGTACAAAAGTCCAAAATACTATTAAATTTTCTTGATCCTTTTCCCTACAATCGTATGTTCGTTCTAACTCCTATGCTCTTTAATTTGTACTTTCTAAACCTGCGTGTAGAGGTCTACACCTGGTAGTGGATACAATTCTAATATTTTTCATTTAAAGACATATGTATTATGCATATATATTTATCTCACACAATCAATTATTCACCCAAATAATAATAATAATAATAATAATAAATGTGAAATGATAATTAATAAGTGACAATTATTATTATTATACAATTTCATAACACATATTTACGCATAATTACTTATGATGACATCTATTTATTAGCACAACCTTTTACATATATTTCCTTAATTTTTTAATTATTAGTTCATTATAAATTCCTTTTTATTTTCATTTCCTAACAAAATTACCATTTGGTCTTCTACTTTATTTCTTATCCCAAATTTAACTTTCTAAACTCTTCAATTTACTATTTTACTACTAATTTCATCTTTTATCTTAATATAATCTCTCTTTTTAAAAAAAAAAAAATATTTATTCTATTTCTTGAATAATTACAATTTACTTTTTTTTTTAAAAAAATTATTTACATAATTACCGTTTTACTCTTGTATTCATATTATCTTTACTTATTCCTTATTTTGACCATATTAGTATCCAATAGAAATCCTCAAATCGAACACGCGGGACGTGGACTCCAGAGGTCCGAAAACATGAAAAAACTTATCACCAAGGACAACAGAGCCGTAAATATGATAACATAAAAATATAGTTGTAGACCGCCATTAACCTATTCATGCGAGTCGTCATGACTCGTACCGCATTAAGGTGTCCCTATAACTAGTCAATTATATCATGAATTTCTGATTTAACTACAAGTATACTAAGGGCAAAACTATTTTTTTTTTTTACTTTTTATTTCCTACTTATACCTTTAAATAGTTTTATTTCTTATTCATAGATATAATTCTATTTCTTATTCCATATAACATAATTAAACATACATATATTATATTTTATTTTTTATTCATACTTACATATTCAAAATTATCATATAACTTTTATATTTTCACTTCTTATTTATTACTCCATAATCCTTATTAATAATTAGCAATTTTTTTCATGCATATCATCATTAATAATTATTAAAATATGTATTTAGAATTTATACAATCTTGTACATAATACCTATTTAAGCCATAATATAACCAATTAATCCCCAAAAATTCTCACTAAATTTCTACTAATCTTATTTTAATTCTATTTTCATTTTCCTACTAAAATTCATTAAAATCTCATAAAATCAATTTATTTTCCTTATGATACAACATTAGGTCCATTCACCCTATTTAGTTCAAAATTTATTTTCATCAAATCATTCATTCCAAACATCATAATTTAAACTAAATTTCAAGTTTCTACACTAAATTTCCATGAATTCATAATTTTTCTTCATGCACACATGCATACATACACATGAAACACCATCAAAATAATTGGAAAACAATAGAATTTGTATCCACAAACCTTATTTCTCTTTTTTTTCCCATTTTCCTTATCTTTGCTTACTCCCTCTTTGTTACATTCACCTAGCAAAATTTCGTGCATAAGTTTTTCCTCAATTTTTCCTTTCAATAATCCAAAAATTGCATAAATTATAAATCTTCACCTTAAAATCTACCCAAAACTCAATTAAATTCACTAACTTCACTTGAATTTTTACTCTAAATTCTTCCTTTACACTTCTATCAACTTCTTTATCAAAAATTGAGTTCTTGAGCTTGCTAAATATGAATCTAGGGCCTTAGAATTATTTGGGAGATAAAATTTTGGTGGAATTTTGGAGAGAAATTTAAAGAAATTTGAAGTGGGAAATGGGAGAGGGTTTCAGCCAAGAGAGGAGTGGTAATGGTGGTGGAGGGTTCTTGAAAATTCTAATATTTAGTCCCTTTTATACCTATCCAAATGGGCCAAGCTAGGTCTAACCCATTGGCCCAATCCAAAATAGGCCCATTATCCAATTTTTCTAACATTTTCAAGCTCAATTATTTTTCTTCTATTTTTCTTACACCATTTCTCATAAAAATGTTACCGGTTTGAAAATTTATTTTTCTGAGTCACCCAAAAATAAATTTTTTCCCACCGAAAAATCTCTCATAATATTTAGAATGAGTCTATATATTTGGATAATTTTTCGGAGGTCTCTAGCATTTTTTTCAGGCGCGGTCGAAATTCTGTCAAATTAGATTACTATTCAAACCGAACTGTATCTTATTTTTATTTTTGACTTTTAAAAGCTCATTTGAACTCAATTTCACATCAAATTATATCCTTAGACTCCTCATAAATTGTACTTTCCGATGATCAAGTAAAATATTTTTTTGCCCTCATGTGGTACTATTCATCTCGGGCCATACTATTCATACCCAGAAAAGTACTATTTATGATTACTGAATTTTTAGAGCATTACACTGCTGACCAAACAAGTTCCAAGCACGACAATTATGTATTATTTTTCAAATTTGTTGCCCAAACAATCACCAATAAGGGGGGATGAATTGGTGGGCAGTTAAAAAAAATTTGTACTTACAAGATAATAGAAGAAAATGAGAAGATTGAGATACGAATTTTATAAATGTTCGGGTGTTAACTAACCCTACTTCTCCCCCCAACTTAGATTGAGAATTCACTAATCTAATCACTTAAATTACAATCTTTAGAGTTTTAACAAGGTCATTCCCAATTAGGTATTTTATCAAGGCTAACACTTAACTCAAATCTCTCTTGTCCTACTCTTCGCCCCAACTTAGATTGGGTATTCACTAATCTAATCACTTAGATTACAATCTTTGGAGTTTTAATAAGCTCACTCACAACTAAGTGTTTTATCAAGACTAACACTCAATCCAAATTTCTCTTGTGTTTTGTAACTCACATAACAACCAATTCTTTATAATTTGGCTCACACTACTCAATTACAAGACAATCCAAGTGTTTTAAGATTAACACTTGAACCCTTATACAAAAAAAATTAATGAAAGAATTGAGAAAATAAATTGCAATAGTTTTGGCACTTGTTGAGTTGTTAGATCTTATTAAATAACTTTTTGGTAAGGTATTTATACTAATTACCTACCAATTAGCCATTATAGAGTGGTGCTATAACTCTTTCTAACATTTTCTTACAAGTGCATTAAATGCAATCTGTAGAGAGAAGTGTCCCGGTTGGGAACCATGATATCCCGGTCGAAAAATACCCAATTTTTATACTTGGCAGCTTGTGGTTGGCTGAAAACCCCAACGACTTTTTTTTATTCAAGTGTCCCTGTCGGAACTTGCCCGATGATGCCACTGCCAGGAACTTGGGTCTTTTTGGCTTTCAATGAGTCCGGGTCTAGACTGCTATTTCTGGTCGGGACTGAAGTTAGTTTGACTAAGAGTGTTTTGACTTTCTGATAATGTGGCACATTTTGGTGGTGTTTCCTCTTCAACGGTCACATCTTTTTGAATGTCTCGCTCGGACTGCAACCATTCCCGGTCGGGAACCTGAGTGTCCCAGTCGAGACATACCATGTCTCGATATGCATTTGCTACTGGAACTTTTGGGTCAACATCCTGTAGAGTTTTCTGGTCTGGACACTTGCTTTGCTTGGTTTACACTACAGTCTCGGTAGGGAAAACGCCGGTCCCGATAGGGAAAACGTCGGTCTCGGTCTGCTTTTGCTACTGGAACTTTGAGACACTTAGAGACAATATTTTTCCAGTCTAGACATGTCACTTTCCGGTCTGTATGATGTCAACTCAAGGTTTAACCCGCAAGTGCACGAACCAATTGTAGAATGGCAAGTGTCCTCCCGGAGTCGATCTCACAAGGAATCACTAGCTTAGACTCTTAATTACTTTAATAACCAATGAACACGAAATGCAACCTAAACACTCTAATCCGTTTGATTTGATTTTGAGTAAAAACTAAATTAATTAAATAATTAAGTAAATTGAAAAGTAATTAAGGAATAAAATCAATGGATAAAGTGGGTACCCGGTTTTGCTAACCCAATTTTGCATTCCCTCCCAAGCATTAAATTCATAGAATTAATATTTCATGGTGATCACCTTATGCATTAGCTAATCAAACTAATGAATTAACCAATGTTCAATCCAATTTTTAGGTTAGATTAAAGATGATGTGTCTAATAATCAAACCTTAACATATTCATTCCTAATTCAATCATTGTTGGCCAATCAATCATTAAACTAGAATTTAATTAAGTGCAATTAAATTGAAATGGAAATAATAAATTCAACAAAATAATGAGAGTTTATTACAAAATTGTGATTGCTAACCAGGCTCCCAAAAAGAATTTAGCTTAACATGAATACTAAACAAATCAATGTAATATTCATAGTCAAACAAATATTGCAGCAGCAATTGAGAAGAATAAAAAAGTTATAATGCTCCCTTAAATCTTCAAATCTGGAAATTGGAGGTTGGTTGTCTCCAATCCTTCAAGCCCAAATCAAAACAATCCTCAAAAGCAAAAATAATTCCTTCCTCTGACAACTGATCTGCTGAAGAATGAGATTGCCCATCAAGAAGCCTATTGTGTGTGCAGGAATTTGAAGGAGAAGATGAAGAGATTTAAAACCCTAGAATTCGTCTTTCACAAATCTCAAAGAAAAAGATAAATTAAATGACTAAAACTCTCGTTCTCCACTCTGCCTCCCTTCTAAGATATGTTATTTTCCTTTTATAGGAGTGAAAACCCTAAAGGAATTGATAAAAATCGGGTTTGATAGCTATCCACGTGTTTTGAACTGTCAAGTCATCGCGTGCACACGATGGGCGTCACGAGCTCGTGACGAGGTGCGATTCTGTTAACTTGACTGCTGACTCCTCCCGCACAGCATCGCTTGCACGCGATGGGCGTCACGATCACGACAGACTACACACAGCCTCCATCCTATCACGACCACGCGATGAACTTTTCTTCACACATGAATTTTCCTTGTTTCCTCAACACCTCCAATGGACTCCATTGTCACCAAAAACACCTCCATAACTCAAATCAACATCAAAACATGTCATTCATGCTCATTTCCTCAACCTAAAATCTAAAATCATGAAAAACACAATTAGATATCAAATTTATCTATAAATCACATAAAAACAAAAAAAAACTAAACAACTAGAAGCAATTATAAAACTATAACAAATATGAACACATCAGCGGCCAAATCGAGTTCGGGTCATCTTCAAATCAACCTTATTGGCTCGGTTTTGCGTTCTAGTCGTGCTTTTTGAGTTATTGTCAGACAAATTTTTAGGTTTGGTCAGATTGAGACTTGATAATCGGATCAAACATGTTTAAAGGTTGGCCTCGTGTCTTTCCAAGTTTAATCGGATCAATTTTTTTTTTTTTCAATTAATCAAAATTGTTTATTTTCAAGTAGTAAAATCGAATAGTTTTGAGTTATTTATCGAGTTCTTTTACTTTTTAAAATATCAAATTAAAATATGTGTATGTACCATAATTTGATGTTCACCTGATTAATTGAATTTAAATTAATTAAATTGAAGTTATATTAATGAATTGAACTTAAATTCATAATGACTTAATTGAATTAAATCCGAGTTCAACTTATTACATTAGAGCTTAATTAATTAATTAAATTGAACTTCATTTTATTAAATTGAAATTGATTAATTAAACATAAATCTTAAATTAATTAAACTGGACATTAAATTTTAAATATGAAAAACGTTAAAAAAATTTTCTATATTACGTAAATTTTTATTGCAAAATATAACAATCAATTTGGGTGGGGTCATTGTGTAATCGCGGTTTTTAAATCTGGAGTTAGAGTCTTAAATCGGATTAATCAAGCTAGTCAACCAGTCAATCCAACTTTCAAAAGCTAAATTCAAAATAATTTTTTAACTCAAATTAATTGAAAATTAATTAAACAATTCAAATTTCATATTAACGTTTTTTCGAGCAGGTGGCTTCATAGTGCTGTTAAGATAGGACTAAGCAACCAAGATATCTAGCCTGTTCAATAATAGTTGAAGCTTACTAGCTTCCTATAGCCTAATTACTTGACCAATTATTTTGGTTTGCCTTCAGTTCAATAATTTTATTGATATTTTACTCATGATTAGAATCACCGGACATTAATTCAAGAGCCACATTCAGCTTAGCTGAAAGTCTCGAATTCGAATTCTGAATATATAACTATCTTAAATACTTTTAAGAAAATATTTTACCGCTTGTCTGAATTCTACCTAGCATGTTTTGGATTAGTCTGACAAACTTCAAATAACATTACAAAAAAGAAAACCCTCCATACATTAAAATAATTGGCAACCAATTATTGGTGATGTATTAACTGATCGCATTCCCAAGAATTTTTTTGGTACTCAATTTTATTTATGCAGGACATTTGAATTAAGATAAAATAGTTAATGGGGATGAACAATAAATTCAATTTTTAACAATTGGTAGCATACTAGCAGTTTTAGTTATCAATTGATAATAGCGTCTTCAAGTTTCAAAACTTTGAAATAACATTTGCTAATACTGATTTTGTAGCCAATTAATCTAAGTAAATGGGAACTTGAGCTGCGAATGAACCAGTAAACAAGGCTGAAATTGGCTTCACTCCTACCAAAATATATATACTAATCAAAGAGAAAACAAAAGAAAGAAGCTCAAGTCACCTGAGATCAGCGGAAGTTTTTTCACTTGGATTACAGACCGTAAAGCTATACCAGCTCTTGCCTTTTTGCTTTTCTGAAATTCATGTCATGCAATATCTTTAAGACTTATTTGGTACACAAAATTTTGGAATAAGAATAGAATTCTCATTCCAAATTTAAGTTTGATACTTTATTTTTTATGGAATGGAAATTCTCATAGCTCATTTTTCTAGGATTCCAATTTTTTGATTTTTGGTGGTATTGAGAATCCTTTTCCAATTTCTCTCAATAAAATATTTTATATTCCAATATTATCTTCTACATCTATTTGGTTTATTACTCGACAAATCTATAATTTTTTTCCTTTATATTACATATCCATAATCCGTACCGCACTTCAAAAATAGTTTTAATAAATAATTAGTTATTTATCTATTGCTATTGTTTATTATTTTATTTATTTGATCAATTTTATTCTAAATTACTTCTTAGATTTTGTTTTAGGTCTATTTTATCTAGTAAAAATTTAAATTTTTATTATAATACATATATCTCTTGTTATACCAGTGAGAACATGCTGATGAATTTTTTGACATGTCACATTATTATATAATAGTTGGATCTATCATGTTTTTGAAATATTAATTGGCAAAATAAACAAGAAATGAAATATAAAAACCAATTTAAACAAAAAATAATCAATTAGACAAAATAGTGAAAACAGACCGATATAGAAAGTTGCGTATGCCTCATTGCTTAGTGAAAAATCAGTTTGCTTACAATATACTTTAACTGATTTATAAATAGATATATAGACATGATAGTCTTTTTTTTTTTTTTTTTTACTTTTTAATCATTTAATTACTCAATTTATTTTATAATCATCTAATGTTTTTATAATTATTAAAAATTTAAATAATGTCAATAATAATTTTGTTAGATTTTTTGAAATATATGTAAAAAATTAAAAAGAAAAAGAAATACAAACTGTCGAGTTAAAAAATAATTACTAACATTTGCTTATAAAAATATGTAAGTATTGAAAATTCTATTCTACTTATTTATGGAGTCACACCTAAGCCAAAAAAAAATAGAATTTCAATTCCTATTATTACATGATATACCAAATAGAAATATTTAAATCTTAAACCAATATTTTAGAAATAATATTTCATTTCTTATTATTTTTGTATACCAAATATGACCTTAGTTAATATATGATTCTTAATTCCCGAAACACTTTCAAGAGACCTTTCATAGTTGAACATCCTTGTTCCTTCAATAGTATGCCTCCATGCTTCTGTTAAAGTTGATAAATTTTTTTACTTTAATGAAAGTTGGTAAGATAATATTTATAAAAGGAATGGTAATCCATATTTTAAGGATATCCCACAGTGTTAGGTTTTGACTAAGAAAAGCTAATTTCCCTATAAAAGGAAGGCTGCTAGATATGAAAGGATGAGAGATTTGGAGAGAAAGTTGTAAGAAGAAGAAGAGAAAAAGGTTTTATTTTCTATAAATGGTTCAGTTTTTTTCATTTCTCTTCTTCATGTTCTCTGATTTTATGTTGTTTTTATTTCAACTTTTTTCTTCTTCTTCATGTGATGTTTATCACAGTGTTTTGTTTAATGCTTATGTTGTGCCACTCTTCTCCAAGTCCCAAACAATGGTATCAGAGATTAAATGATCTTTGATGGGCTTCTTTTTTTCAAAGTTCTTGAATCAAAACTTTAATAATGAAAGAAATATTTTCCATAAAAAAATATATTTTATTTTTGAGCCGGAGATTTGATGAGCTCCCTATGTTCTTTCAAAAATCATTTTACAAAATTCATGTCTATGTTCTTTTGCTCCCCTTGGAGGCTGCCTTTAATATCTTAATCTTCTCCTTCAAAGCTATTTGAAAATCCTCCTTCAGTGAAGAACATTTTCATATTTTAATGGACTTGGGTAGGTCATAAAAATGTTTAAATAAATGCTAAGGGCCAAGCATGTTCTTAAACTACTTTCATGAATTCAAAGGACTTGCAAGTCCCTAAATTGCCTATGTCCAAGACCAATAAGTATTTAAACTGTAGAAGGCCAAAAACTAAATGACCGACAAGTCTTTAAACTGAAAATGGCCGAAATCACTAAACTGCAATATCGAGATCAAAATTGCAAGTCTCTAAAATACATTGAAAAATAAAAAAGATCAATAGAGGAATTTGAATATTGAGGAGTTAATAATTAATATTGAAATGAATCAGTTTGAAGAACTTTTGTAGCTGCAAAGGTGAAATTTCTAATGCAGTGTATAATGCTCTTCTCATTACAATTTTATGCATCCATTTTTCTCCCTAAAATTTAAAGGAGATGACTCTTTGAACCTGCTTGAAGAATGTATCACAAGCTTTAAGTTCATCAAAAAACTCATCAAGGGAAGTGTTAAAGTTGATAAGATTTTTACTTTAATGAGAGTTGGTAAGATAAACGTCCACAATTTTAGGCCTAGAATTTATGTGGACTTTGAAGAGTATTTTAGTAATTAAAAGTAAAAATATAAAATGGATCTAATTGGCTTGTTAGAATAAAAGGTTTTTCAGGACAATGTTCTGCTTAGGACTAAAGTGTCACGGTCAAGAGAGTTATCCTACACGCGACATTGGGTTTCCCAGTCGGGATTCACCTATAAATTGAATATTATAAATACGCATTTTTATACCATTTTCCATATCCATCATAGCCCTAGCTGCCCCACACACCAGAGCACAACCAAAAAACCCCTCTTTCACCATTGGTTTTATCAAAGATTAAACAAGAGTTTTTTGTTTTTTTCTCAAGAACACAAGTTTGCTTCCGAACAGCCATAGGAATTGAGTTCTCCATCCGTGTTCTTATTATTCTAGAAGTGGTTTAGTAAGTATTTCAATCTCCTACCACTCTTAGTTGGGTTTTAATCAATAATTATCATAAAAGTTTGGATTTTTCCAATGTTACAATATGGTTCCTTTAAGAATAGTATGTATAGAACAATTTATGACCCTTGACTCATATGTTTGATGCTAGGGGATGCAATGGAAGGTAGGAACAAACATCAGAACGTGAGAAAAATGTTAGAGTAAGGGTTTATGACTTTATTGTTAGAGGTTTGTACATAGTGCCTAGGTATGTTGGATGTTTTGTCTCTGTTAAAGGCCCTGAACCTTGATCTAAATGATTTGGTAGTGATTATATGGATTTGAGACATAAATTATTCATGATTTTCATATTAGATTAGTATATTACTAATTAAATCGATTATGGCATATTTATGATGATAAAATGGTTTGTTTAAATGAGTTATGATGTTCTAGAATTTGTGTTGTGCCTTCTGAATCAAGAGAATTGGAGATGACATGTGAAAACTGAGTTTCACATTGCTGATGTTGGGTCTTTCCCAGTCGGGACTCATACGACCCCAAGCATATTCAGTCCCACGATGGGAATGGTTAGCTGCACCAACGCCGTAATGGCACGCCTGTGATGCTCTACCTATATAACAGAACTATATCTATTATATCATCTTATAACAGGAACAATCTCATTATATAGATAGAATGCCACTATCTGTTCTTATCTTGTTCTATTACTGATTATTTTTCATCAGCTCAGGTATATATATATATATATATATATATATACAAGCCGTTTCTACAGTACCCATATGCATGGATGTACAAAATACAAAACATGATAATTTAGACCCACAAACCGGGTCTCAAATGTCCGCACTCGATATGGGCTCTAACTGACTTCTCTTTCTTTAAGTTTGATAATAGGTAAGTCCTGTTATATAGGTAGAATGCTATTATCTGTTCTTATCTTGTCCTATTACTGATTATTTTTCATCAACTCAGGTATATATATATATATATATATATATATATATACAAGCCGTTTCTACAGTATCCATATACATGGATGTACAAAATACAAAACGTGATAATTTAGACCCATAAACCGGGTCTCAAATATCCGCACTCGATATGGGCTCTGACTGACTTCTCTTTCTGCAAGTTTGCTATTCACTATCTCTAGTTTAGTGGTACATATAGATATTGGGATTTTTCCATGCAAACACATAAACAAGACATAACATATATGATGTCATGACATCATTTAACATGGCATTATGAACATTATATCATGTTTATGAAAGTTATAGAAATGACGTATCACATGCATATAGTGTCTGTGTTCATTTTATATTATATGCCTTAACCTCTTTACCATTATTTGTGCCATTAACCTCTTACCATCAATCATACATGTCATATTCATTTTCTTTTCAATAAGCAACTTTGATAAATATAGTCCAAATCTCATTTCTCGGACTGGCCGGATACGGGGTGTGAAGTAGACACACCCAGTTTAAGGCTAGTCATCCTACTCACTCTCTGTATAGGGTAATAAAGTAGACGCTCCTAGTCCAGAGTTAGATATCCTACATACCCACTGTGTCCTGTATGCTCGTCCGAGCTTCTCAAGTCAAAAGATTGAGTATAATAATGGATATGAGTGCCGAAAATAGGAGCACCCAGTCCAGGGCTAGCAACCATGTTCCCCTCTTATACCTTGTAGCAATATGTATCATTTATCCCCTTTATGGTGCACCATCTATCTTAAAGTAGTTCTCGGGTGGAGAAATGAGCATTTATACAAAGTAACCCATTTTTCTCAATCTTATTCTTCTTGTTTCCATCATATTATTTATAATTCATGCATGTTCATATATCACATTTATACTTATTAATATGTTATCATATGTTTTTACATCATACTAAGACATTTGTGCATAATTGGCATGTTTTGGACCCACCAAAACATCGTTTAAACATAAGTCACTATTGTTGTGAACACTGTTGTCACGACCATGACAAATTGGGCTGGTCGTGAAGGCTACCGCCTCTATGTTCATGATCATGACAAAATCAGTATGGTTGTGACGTCGGTTATGAAAGGTCCTAACTTGTGCCTATGGTCAAATTTTATCAAAATTCCACCTTAACACATGCCATTTTTATACTCATAACCATATTTATATATATTCAAACACTATAATTAAACTTTCTAACATTTAATCATGCCATTTCATGTCTCATAGTATATAATATCATATTACCTAACAATTAGACATGTTCAACAATATCATTGCACATAATTCAACATTTATATGAATTTATTACATTTAAGGGGTAAATAACAATTCATATATATACAAACCTCTATTAGGAGCTTGATAAAAACTCAACTAAGCAGCTATCTACTCTCCTTGTCGATCTCCTCCCTCTTGTTTTCCTATCACAAACAATACCACATATCAAATACTAAGTCCCTGTTAATATGACAAAAACATAAAACTAACCCATACTCCCTAAACTATGGTTATAATGCATGATTTCTACTCCATATCATGGTACCTTACTTCCAATAACTTCAAAGATCATAAACACATACAAAATCTAACCACCCTTTATCTTCCTCTAAGGGTTTCTACACCAACCAACATAATCTTTCCATATAATTTCATAATCACAATAAAGAGATGATTTTCTTACCTCTTGATAATAGAAACAACCCTTAATCATGTAAGGAACTCGTGGGCTCTCTTGCACCTACTTTCTCTCTCCTCCAAAATCTCACAAAAGATTACGATTTCTTCATATCTTGCTTTTATCTTGTTTTCTTTATTGATTTAATGTTAAATCACTCAAAAACCATGAAGAATCAGTCCCTTGGTGTTCTTAGGTGTGTGTGAAAGGGGTTTGAGGATGGAAAAGATGATGAAAAATGTGATAAGATCGTGAAAAAAGCTTTAAATAGTCACATTTCACGATTATGAAGGTTCCCTTTCACGGCTATGCAGAGTTACTATAACAACCGACTTCAAACAGTCATGTTTATCCAAGAAATTCGACTATCACGGCCATGACACCCCCTTGTCACTGTCATGACTTTTTATTTTTTTCATAATTATTGATTTATTACGTCTCTTTCTTGAAACCAAAGCCAAAACTGACCAATATACCTCAATTATACCTTCATTATAACATTAAATCTAACTCATATATACTTGTATTTTACATCCTTACTTTTAATTACCAAATTACCCCATATAGTGTCATGTATATGTTCAATCCAATTTTTAGGTTAGATTAAAGATGATGTGTCTAATAATCAAACCCTAACATATTCATTCCTAATTCAATCATTGTTGGCCAATTAATCATTAAACTAAAAATTAATTATGTGCAATTAAATTGAAATGGAAATAATAAATTCAACAAATTAATGAGAGTTTATTACAAAATTGGAATTGCTAACCAGGCTCCCAAAAAGAATTTAGTCTAAAATGAATACTAAACAAATCAATGTAATATTCATAGTCAAACAAATATTGCAGTAACAATTGAGAAAAAGAAAAAAAGTTATGATACTCTCTTAAATCTTCAAATTTGGAAATTGGAGGTTGGTGGTCTCCAATCCTTCAAGCCCAAGTCAAAATAATCCTCAAGAGCAAAAATAATTCCTTCCTCTAACAACTGATCTGCTGAAGAATGATATTGCCCACCAAGAAGCCTCTTTTGTGTGTGCAGGAATTTGAAGGAGAAGATGAAGAGATTTAAAACCCTAGAATTCGTCTCCCCCAAATTTCAAAGAAAAAGATGAATTAAATGACTAAACTTTCGTTCTCCACTCTCTCTCCCTTCCAATATATGTTATTTTCCTTTTATAGGAGTGAAAAACCCTAAACGAGTTGATAAAAATCGGGTTTGATAGCTATCCACGTGATCTGCACTGTCAAGTCGTCGCGTGCACGCGATGAGCGTCGCGAAGCTCGTGACAAGGTGCGATGCTGTTAACTTGACTGCTGACTCCTCCCGCACAGCATCACTTGCACGCGATGGGTGTCACGGTCGCGACAGACTGCACACAGCCTTCATCCTGTCACGACCACGCGATGGTTATCACGACGTCGCGATGAACTTTTCTTCACACATTAATTTTTCTTGTTTCCTCAACACCTCCAATGGACTCCATTGTCACCCAAAACACCTCCATAACTCATATCAACATCAAAACATGTCATTCATGCTCCTTTTCTCCACCTAAAACCTAAAATAATGAAAAACACAATTAGATATCAAATTTATCTATAAATCACATAAAAACAAGAAAACTAAACAATTAGAAACAATTATAAAACTATAACAAATATGAACACATCACATATACTCAAATAAAATTATAAATTAGTAACTATATTGACGTGCATATATGAACTCAATTACATCTTCCCATTTTAAAATCAATAACTTAACACAATTACAATAATAATATTTCTCTTATGTTCTTCATATTTTGAAATTGCCCATAACTTGCTAATACTTAGAAATACATTTTTTCAATATAAGTTACTCAACAATCATTTAATAGCTTATCTCCCATTTGGTTGCATAGTTCACCCTTGATGATATTCATTATTGAAAACACTTTTTCCACTGGGCAGTGACAACTAGTAAAATTAATGTCAATTTAACCTACAAATAAACCAAACAAAAAACAATATGTTTTATTGTGGCAACCATCTTTTGAGCAAGATCTGCAATCCCTACTAGTTCAGAAAAGTTTGCATCCAAACGCACATTAAAAATAAAGGTTTCAAGTTAACTTTCAAGTTCATATAGAGCAATTGCAGAATATTCAGATGGATAAAATTTCTCAAAGTGAAGTAGCTTATTTTTATCAAATACAAAAAATGAATTTTTAGGATCAAAATATATTTAGATCACATAATCATAGAAATGTTAAGACATTTCATTCTCATGCAAATAATCATATATATTTCATGCATCTTTTATACATGTTCAGCTGATTAATAGAATACATAACTTTTCTTTATTGTATTATCCTGTTATGATAATATTTCATGTGTTTATACCCTGGGTTAAATATCACAACATGGCTCAGCTAACCTGACTGAGTATAATGGATATGAGTACCAGCAACAGGAGCACCCAGGTTAAGGCTAAACAACCTGATCCTCCCTCATACATCTAGTCGATACATATCGCTTATTCCCTTCATGATCTATCATTTACCCTAACGTAGTCCTCAGATAGAGAAATAGACATTTAACACTATATTCCTTTTGTTTCCGTTATATTTTTATATGCTTCAGTCCATATACATAATATATAATCACAATCTCATGCATATTCAAGTGCATTTGCAAATCATATAACAACTTTCAACATGATTATGAAATGAAATATTTCCATTTTTAGATATCAAATTTAATATTTTTTTCATGCATAACACATATGATAGCCTTTATGGTGGTCCAATTGCCACCCCACCTATAACACTCATGATAAATCATGTTAAAACGTGCCTTTATTATCCATGCAATTTTTTCATTCACATGTCTATTAATATGTATTAATCATGTAAGCTTGCATGTTTTATATTAAATATCAAAGTTCATAATTCCACAAACAAGGCACTAAGGCTAACCAAGTGTAGCCACTCCTATCAACATGTAAAATCATTTTTATATACATGTGATGCCAATCACAATCAATTAATATCATACGTACAAGTTCCGCTTATATTTTCAACTCAACAATTTACAAATCTCAATTAAGAAGCTTACCTCTTTTATGCCATTTCGCATACTCCTTAAGTGCTTTCTTAGAGCTTATGCAATGCCAATTATCAATTCTTAATATAAACATTAAGCCTATCTTACAAACAATTAGGTTAGTAACCCCACAATATACATGCATAAAGGCCTTGATTAACTTCTATTGATCATATTTAAGAACTCAAGTTCCATGTTCCCTTTTATTTTATTCTTCATATTTTGCCATTGATAACTTTTATACCTAAAATGCTAGATCATATTTTTGTCCTTTATTTAATTAATATATCTTATACAAGTTCAAGGGCAATTTCTTAGGTATTTACCATGTAACTTTATCCTCATCAATCATATTTAACTTTTTCATCTTTCCTTAATCTTTTTTAATATCATTTATTGTTCGTTAACCTTCCTATTTGTGGGCATTACAGTTCCTACAAATGAAAGCAACTTGACCTCTAGATTCATGTTGGATAAAGGGTGCATCACAATTAAACTTCATCACTCTTTGTATCAGTGGATACCATCTCTCGGCTGTGAAGGAATCTTTATATACTAAAAAAGTTCCTTCACTCACATATTGCCATTCCAGCTAATATCTATGAACTTCAGCCATAAAATCTAGAGGACTTTCATAACTTCCTTCCACACTCCTTTATTTCTAGCCTTCCATAGACACCAATAAAGGATCACAACTTTTTTTAGCACTCGATCTCTCTTTTTAAGTTTCAATTATAAACAACCACCAATCTGCAAATGATCTACACCTCTTCCATAAGGACAATATCATAAAGTGATGATTGCTAACAATAATATGAACTATTAAGATTGTACAAAATTAAATTGTACTTTCTATTTTCTCATTTAAATATACAAACTTTTAAAACTTTATCAATTTTTGAATTCTGGAAAAACTTTACTAACATGACATAAAATTCTAATGAAATTAAAAAAACTATGCTGATTAGGAAGTTAAGTCATCTTAGAAACTTTAAAATACTATCGTTTTTGTTTTTTCTGAAATTTTAAAGGGTAAATTACTAGGACACCCATGGGCTTTGGTTGAATATATCACTTAGTCTCTTCATTTTTGGAAATACATTATAAAGTTCCTAAGATTTAGTTTAATACACAATCTAGCCATTTCGTTTATTTTTTCTGTTAAAAATAAACAAAATATCAAATTTGTCATTCTCTTTTTGTCTTAAAAAATATCAAAAAATACAAAATTTTTTTTATTGTCATCAACTTGATACCACAATATCAAATTTGTTCTTTTTTTAAATGTATTTTTTAAGTTAACTAAATGTCAAATTTATCAAAATATAAATAAAGGTATATTTTGTATTTTTTTATTAATGTAATATTCTAATCGGTTAACGAAATATTCCATTCAAAATGAATATGGAGTTTTTTTAGTATAATAAACCAAATCTGAGGGACTTTATAATGTATTTCTAAAAAATGAATGAACTAACTAGTATATTCAACCAAATCTCAGAGGTGTCCTAGTAATTTATCCAATTTTAAAACCTAAGTTTTTCTTTAAATTTAAAAAATAATACATATATAGCCGTCGTGTTTGAGAGTTATCTGGTCAGCAGCGCAAGGAAAAACAAAAATTTTACTATTAGCAGAGTTTCGCTAGAGAGATTTAGGTTTTAAAATTTTAGGAAAAACAAAAACGATGACGTTTCAAAGTTTCTAAAATGACTTAGTTTTCTAGTTAGCACAACCTTTTTAATCTCGCTAGAATTTTATGGCATGTCAACAGAGTTTCGCCGGAATTCATAAATTGATAAAGTTTTAAAAGTTTGCATATTTAAATGAGAAAATAAAAAGTGTAATTTAATTTTGATGCAACATTAAAAGTTCAAATTATTTTTGGCAATTTTTCCAATCATATAACGCTAGCAAACTAGATCAATTTTGTATAGTGGCAAAGAAACAAGAGATGTTCCAAAGATTCAACCTCTTTACCATAACATGGATATGTATCTTCAAAACCACAAACTCTATGAACCAAGTTAGCTTTAGTATCTAAAACATTTCTAATGCACTTCCACACAAACATCTTAATTTTCATAGGGACTGAGCTTCCATATGCTTTTCTAGAACCCTTTTGATCGACATATAGACCCAAATGTCATTTGACCCCTATCCTCCTTCTCCTTTTCTTATTTTAACACTTGGTATCCAGTTTTAATAGAGTTGACCCCGATTTCTCATGATGCCAAACTCTCAGGTCACTGTCTCTATTTCTTCCCATATCTATTTTCTCAATCACAACTACTTCTTCCGTAGAAAAAAGAGCCATCAGTAGCTCCCTATTCCAATCAACAAAAATATTATCAAGCAAAACCTCAACTAGTAAATTTTGCATATTGTTCGGTTTGTTAGAATGAATCTTAAAACCATAAATATCCAGAATCTAAGCCTTGCCGCACACGAAAATATGATTTCCCGATGAAACATTCCATTTAAGACCATTCTTTGGAAAGTCTATCTCAAGAAGCATGCTACTCTAGCCCCAAGAAGGTGTATAACTTGTTTTAGCACTTAAAAAAAATCAATATTGGAAAAATATATTCCCTAGATAATTTGAGCCCTCCACGCCTGAGGTTCTTTCACCATTGTCCAATACTGTTTAGCCAACATAGCAATATTGAACATGTCAAGCTCTTTAAACCCTAAAGATCCCTGTTCCTGGCTAAACGTCATCTCTTTCCATTTAACCTATTGGAGTGATGGTGCACCAAAAAGGGGGGTTAAATTGGTGGCAAATAGAAATTTTTAGCTTAATGGATTTCTTTGAGTGTTTGAGTAATATACAAATAAAACATAGAAAGTAAAGGAGCAAGAGAAGATTGCACATAAGGATTTATAGCGGTTCGGGTGTTAACAAACCCTAGTCCTCTCCTCAATCGCAATTGAGGGTTCTACTATCTCAACTAGAGATACAAGAGGGTTCCTAGCTAACTCATAACTAGAGAGTTTTCCTAACTCACCCACAAAAGTTAGGGTTTCTCAAGTATTACACAAAGCCCAAATCCCTTGTGTTTTAATAGCTCACACAATAAACAATTTTTTGTGTGTTTTTCACAGGCTTACACATAACCCAAACAAAATTTTTTCTCACTAGGATCACTCTTACAACTTATACCCAAGTGTTTAAGATCGACACTTAAACCTTTCTTACAAAATAGATGAGAAATAAAATTGCAAGAGTTTTGACACACTTAAAATTAAGCTCTTATGTTCTAATGCCTTTTGAAGGTCTATTTATAATGTTTACCTTTCAATTAGTTGTTACTTATAGTGTCAAAACTATTTCTAACGTTCTAAAGATGAATGATTAAAAGTTATCTGATAGAGACAGTTTTCCGACCAAGTCCATTGGAGTCTTACACGTGGTAGCCTTTGATTTGTTCAGGGACTTTGAAAGAAAATTGTACTCTTTGATTCCAAAACTTGAGAAACCTGAATTTTTGCATATGTCTTTGTATTTTTGCAAAAAAGAAATTTTGATTTGGAGCAATTTTACGACAAATGTAATTGCGCTTAAAGGCTTAACTGACTTTAATTTTGCAGTCCTAATTAGTGCTAAACTTCTACAGGGTCCTTGGGGGTCTTACTCATGGGCATCGCGCACACCCCCTATTCAAGTGGTAGCACCAGGAGCAGGTTCATTTCAGCACTAGTGGAAGAAATAAGCTTTGAGGAGGAGGATTCCGAAGATGATAGTAGGGCGGGCAAGGCTAGCATTTCTGACATGAAGGGTCATGTTATGGCTCGTTTGATAGCCTTAGAGGAGTGCTAGTAGGTAATGGACAATTATCAGCGTGCGAGCTTCGAGGAGCTTAAGGCCAGTAATTTGGCGCTGGCAAAGCAGCTTCGACATACCCAGTTCCTTCTACAGTAGAAGTTGACGTTTCACCATGCACCTCCACCGCCCTTAGACCCTAGCCAACTACCGCAGTAGCTCCCACTTTTCGGGGAAGTTCTTCATACCCCTACCACCTTTTTTTTATTTGTTGAGTTCGCTTGTTCGAGCCCCTTTGGGATTTAGGCTCAGTTTAGTGTGAGGGGATGAGAATTACTTACCTTGTTTCGTGTTAGACTTCGTGATTAGTTTGAATATGTTTCATCTTTTACTTTACATTTCAATTGCATGTGTTTATGAGTTTATTTTTGAAATTGTTTGCGTTAGTTTGTTTCACTTTATTTACTTTCATATACTATGTTTTGTGTGTTGAATTTTGCATGCATTTTGGTATGTTTATTGGTATGCTTGTCTTGTTAAATCACTTGCTCGTTTAGTTCGATTTGCTCAATTTTCCTATGACAACTTATGAAAGAACACTAAGAATGCTTAGAAGTGAGTAATAAGGTGATAAGGGTAAAATGAATTTAATTTCGTAAACACACTCCTAATTGAATGCCTCTTAGCATGGTTGAATTGCTTTTTTTGCTTGCAAAATGGTAGTAATGTTGTTGAGCTAGGAGTTGTATGAGTTATTGGGTATGTGTCGAGTTTTCCCCACTTGTATGATACCTTTATCCTTTTTCGTAAGCTTTTAAGTCTTAAGGGAGCTTTCATTATTTTGAAGCTCATTTCTTTTCTTTTGAGTGATTGAATTCAAATGCAGCAAAATTACTCTAGAATTTGCACTTAAATGTTGCTTGAGGCTGAAATTTTCATTCGTGTTTTTTCCAAACGCCTAATTTATCGCATTAATTGAATCATAATCATTTTTACTACTTTCAAACATTTTATTGCTTTCCATTTAGTTATTAATTTTACAATCATTAAATCATGGTTATAGTGTTTATGATCATTTAATTGTGTTATTGGCAACTTAAGGGTAACTTAGGATTTAAGCAGAACCGTTCCTTGTGAGATTGACCTCTGGAGTAAGTTTGCCATTCTATGATTGGCTCGTGCACTTGCGAGTATTAAATTTGATACATCACTATAATCGAATTGAATTGAGTTGAGCCAAATTCGATGAGCTTGAGCTCGGTTTATTCAAATTTTCCATGAGCTCAAGTAATTCGAGCTTTTATATTTGAACTTGAATTCATTTCGAGCTTTTATATTTGAACTCGAGCTCGACTCGTTTCAAAATTATTAAGCTCACGACTTGTGAGCTGCTTAAGCTCATTTTGTAAATATCTCATTTATTATGCTTAACATACTTAGTTTGAGTTTAACTCGTTAACTAATGATGATAAAAATTCGAATTTGAACTTGAACTCGAATTTGATTACAAAATATAAATACATTAGTAATATTAATAAAATAATAAACGAGCTTTAAACGATTATATTTACGAGTTTTTAAACAAACACGTACGTGAACTTTTAAATACATATGTTTGTAATTTTACAAACTAAACAAAATATTAAGTTTGAGATCGAGCTCGAAAGAGTCTTCTAGTTCGCATTTGGATTCAAAATCGGCTAGTTAAGATTAATAAACAATCTCAAACGGACATTTTTCTAAATCGAGAACTTAATACTCACAAACAACTTGATTCATTTATATCTCTAGAGCTCTGTGTAGTTTGTCATATTCTCTCCTTCAAGTTTAATTTTCTTTCGTGTTTTTTCCAATTGCTGTTATATCTTCTACACTCTCAAGCATAGTTATTAAACCCAAACTAGATCAGTTGAACCTAATTAAATAAAAAATCTGCTATCAGACCGGTACGGTTAGAGCATAGAAACTAGGAGGTAAACAGACTAGAGGAAAAATTGGTAAACCGGCCAGATTGACTAGAAACCGGCCAATCCTAATAGGTTAGGCCGGTTAGAAATTTTAGCAGAAAAATATCTTAGTGCAGATGCTTTGCTTAATATTCAACACGCGATCTAAAGGATTTGCTTGCAACGCCAAACCACTGGCTGTATGTTCTAAGTTATAAAATTTATTAAAGGCTTAAATTGGTCCAAATCAAAACACTCATATCTTTTTTTATTAGGAATTATACAGTAGTGGAATACAAGGGTGACATGCGGGGCCATAGCCCCCTAAATTAAAAAAAAAAAAAAAATTATATTTTATAAATTTTATTTTTTCAATTCCCGCCCCTTCTATTTTTGTTTTGCATAGCCCGCTCTATTTTAATTTTTATTCTTTAACCCACATCTCTTAATATTTTAACATTAATTTTTATTCATTTTTAGATAGTGAATATCAATGAAGAATCAAACTATTGATTCTTTTTTTTGAAAAAGATGAATCCTCAAACTATAAATCTATTTTTCTTCTCCATTAGATGCAATTGTATCTTCTTTAATGGACAACGACAATCTAATAAATATTGATGAATCTGCAAATCAACTTTGGTTGTTCAATTCATCACTAATGCAATTCTTAAGGTCGTATATTATAAACTTTATATTTAATAGATTTATATATAGTTTTGTTATATTGTATGATTGCAATATAGAACAAAATTTTAAGTTTAAGATGAAAATATAAAAATTTGTCACCCCTAAATTGATTTTTTTGGGTCTGCTACTGAAATTATAGATTATTGTTTATGTTATTAAAAAATGTATTAATTTAGTTATAAATAATATAATATATTTATATATATTTTTTATTTTAATTTTTAAATCAAAATTGATATTAATTTTTATAAATTATACTACAATATCAATTTTTCCATCATGTATTAATATAATATAAATATAATACAATTTTCAAATAATTATTTTAAAATTTTTTTATTTCTATCAAAAAATATTTTACTTAGAAAATAAATACATATTAAATATTATATATTTTTAAATGTATTTATACATTAATTTGAATTTGAATATTATAGAATATATTATTGCATATGAAACATGTTTAATGTAAGTATTTTTTGTATTTTATTATGCATAAAACATGTTGAATATTATATTTTGACATAATTTCATTTTGACTGATTAGACTCCGGTTCAATCCCGATTAAACTTTTAATTCTTGATCATCTGTTTGTCTCAGTTCGTAGATTGGGTTGAGTTTAATAACTTGGCCTCAAGAATGGGGAACTTAAGCCACCTATCTGAAATTATTAAACCCATCATCAAATTTGGTTCTTAAAAACACAAGGGAATGCCATCTAATAATTCATTACCAAAAGCAAACAAACCTTTACAGAGACACAAAATGAGATATATATAAAAGAGCATACAGAATAATAATACAGTAGCACACAAAATGGTTTGAATTTTTGGGACCAGAGCTTATGACTGGTCCATATTTTCTTTGCTATGCAGTTGGATAAGAAGGTTCCATGGCAATCCCACAAAGACCTTCCTTAGCATCAATATCTCTTTGCATTCTTATGTATCCATTTTCTCCCCAAGAAGTTCCCCATGAATTCTTCACTAACCAGTACTTTTTACCATCATCACTTGTCCCATATCCCACTGCAGTCACACCATGGTCCAGTTGAGTTCCACAGTCTCCTGTAAACACCCCGCCTGAGTAGAATTGGAAGGCAGAACCGCTGGCATCAATGGCAACTGATACCGGTTGGTTGGCTACAGCCTTTAGTAAAGCATCCTCATTGTTGGCAGGTACATCTTCATACCCGGTAATTTTGGCTGCATGATTAGCTGCTTTGCTTGTATCACAAGTTCCATCAATTCCTTGGTAGGGATAATTGGATTCAGTTGTTAGGCCACCATTGTGTTTGATGAATTTAAATGCTTCATCCATAAGACCCCCTTGGCAGCCTTGATCTTCGCCACTTCTGTCACAATCAACTAGTTGTTGCTCTGAAAGTGAGATCAGATTTCCTGTTGAAAGCTTTGTTATCCCTTCCATGGCTGCCACTGCTGAAAATGCCCAACAACATCCTTTTTTTTTTTTTTTCATCAATTGCTAGTATTAGAAAACCAAACAATAGAATTAAGGCGACATACTTAGCCACTGTAATTATCCGTTTGTTATTTTGCCTTTGACCGGTTTTTAGTCTAAGTTTTCATTTATATTCGTTTTTAGTTTACTTTGCCCCCCTACAAATTCAATTTTTATCGTAATATGTCTTTGATCAGTGCGATATTTCATGCGCCGATATGTTTTTGTGACATGCTACATCATTATATAGTGGCCGGGTGTGATGTATTTTTTAATTTTAAAGGGCAAAGTGGATTCAAAACAAAATATAAAGGTTAATTTGGATCAAAAATTAGTCAAAGAAGCAAAATGACGAAAATAGACAATTTCAGAGACTATATACATGTTTTATGTCTGGAATTAAATTTGGCTTACCACATTGGCCTTGGTCCTTGATGGGGGTGACAGCTCCATTATTTCTCCAATCTATGGAAGCAGGCACTGTTGCATTTTCGTACGTAAACAACGACGTTTTGGTGCCGATTGACCTTTTGTATCCATTTCTAGTGGCTATGAACTCTTCATTAGTTAAGTCTGCAAATGCATTAATGCCAAGCTTGAAAGAATTATTTCCAGATATACTGAAAGATTCAATAAACTCCGCATTCTGTTTGAATATGTTAAAGCGTTTCTCCTGCTCAGCAATGTCTTGGTACACTCGTTCATAATTGGCCATCCACATTTCATGCCTCTCCTTCATGGTGGGATTATGAAGCAGAGGCGAGCGAGACCAGGCTTCAGAACTCCATAGCCCTACTGCTAGAACTGCCATGAAAATGAATTTGTTGACAAGTATTGAAGCCATTTTGGTGAATGTTGCTGTACAAGTTTAATTGGGTACACTAATCATATGACAAATATGCGTTTTTATAGAAACATGGAATGGTTTCCCTGCAAGATTTCTCCTATAGATTGCATTCTCATTAGGATGATATTACCTGGTTATTCTGGCAAGTTCCTCGTTTAATATTGTTTTAACTTTTGTTTTGTTATGACGAGTTCTATGTATTTCATGCTTCATAATTATAATCCTGTATTCTATGTTAGTGTTCTAAGACTGATCAATTGTCTTTTCCTTGAAAACAGATTTGGCCAAATGGAATAGTTAAAATTACGGTAAAAAAAAATAAATTATTTAGCAAACTGAAAAAATATGAGACATTCGAGACTTCAATAGATACCACCAATTGAAATGTCAATTTGCATGATTCATGCAAAACCCAATTAGCATAAGAGTAATGACCAAATTCTAGAAAATTATGTATAAGAAATTATGCATAATCAATTCAGAAAAATCCACTACCATGTGGATGTTGGGAAAATTATGAAATAAACAGGAAAATTATAAGCTAAGTTGTGTAGAGTAACACTGCTCTTAAGAAATTTTATTCTCCAAGATGCAAGAGCTTCTAGCTTTGGATTGCTAGGTGCATAAACAGCTTAAATAAACTGATAAGAGAAAAAACTCAGCCGAAAGGTTCTGCCTCAAAAGTAATTTTTCCGTTTTTTCCTTCGAAAGAAAAAACTAGATGTCAAAGAGTTTCAGATAATAGGCCAATAGCCGTCTCATAATAGGCTAATTTTTTTATTTAAAAAGATAGCTTTTTTAACGTTGAGATTGCGGAGATAATGGCGAGATTATCTCCAGATATATTAGCACCACTAAAAATAAATGGCAGATTCACTAATAAATTAAAATAGGGCACTTGAAAATTGCTGATTTAAAAGACTTTAATAACGTTTAGAACTTCTGCAAATAAGAGATTCAACTACTTTAAAAATTTAAAGGAGATATTTTAGCTTAATCACGTTAAAAATCTGCATGCGCACAAATCCAAAATTTTCTTTATAATAATAATTTGTAAATCTTTTGAAATAGAAAACAATATATATATATATATATACACACACACACACAACAGTAGGTGTAGAGCTTTGTAAAGCACCACTCTAGCAAAATGTATGAGCAAAGACATTAGAGCAAGTATCATCATTCCCAAATCATACAATATTGGAACAGATTAGATTGCCATATACAATTTTAATACTCGATCAAGTCTTTACCTGAAAAAATCCACTGGACTGTATCGACTTTGCTATTTTTGAGTTTATCAATCAGCCATGCCCACGTAACTCTTCTGAATCTTAAGCCTACCAGACCTTCTAACTTTAGAGATATCAGGAGCTTCTGCATGTTTCTTATCCTGTCTAGAAGATGTAGTTCTGGAACTTGCATTGAGAGGACTTGCAACTTCTCCAAAATTGTCTCTATTGGCAGCTGATGTTGAAAGCTGAGCACCAAAATTCTCTGATAGCTTTTTTTCCTGTCTTTTTCTCAAATTTTTGCTGTTGGTTGAAGAATTCAATAGATTCTTGCTTCTAGGATTCTTCAAGCTATACATACTTCGAGTTTTACAACCTCTGCTCTGGGTAAGGTTTTTTGTTTCTCTATCTTTCGTATCCAATACTCTATCATCATCATCATCATCATCATCATCTTTGTGCATCTGTTCGGTCTTAGCCCTCTCAAAATTCCACAAGGTTTCAGTCTCTTCAGATTTGGCAGTCTGGCTTGGACTTTCACTTTCCAAGTTTGAATGGGTTGAATAAGGAGAATGTTGAATTGTATTGTCCCCAACTTTCCCCGCTTCAGAATCTTCAGCAATACGCATAACAATATCACGTATCTTTACTGCTGAGAGATTAACCAAAGATAGTGGCAGGGAAGTATTTGTTTTAGTGCCTAAAGATATGCCAGAGCTGTTATTAAGCTCATCCAAACCTGATTTTCCAGTTGGGGCATTTCTGTTAACAGGTTCTTCAACATAACATTGAGTAATAAATTCTTCCCAGTGATACGGGAACCCCAGATGGAAATGACTGCAAACCTGTCAAGATCAGTGATTGAATAGGGACTTTATCTAAAAGGATAAAGAGTCGGGGTTGATGGAACACAATTGTTAACCACAAATTTTGAAATCTGTAGGACAGCAGTTACATGCTTTTTATGCTCAAGTGCAGTAATCAAATTTGCAGTTCTAATTTCAAAAAACCAAGATCAAGCAATTAGTTGGTTCTATTTATGCTCTTAACTACATATACTCAAATGTTTCTCATCTAAAATATTTCTCCTCAAAGAAAACAGGATAAGTTATCCTTACATTATTATTCCTCAAATTGTTTCTTTTTATGCATTGCTTGAAAGAAAACATGCAAAAACAAAGTAAGAAGCTGGGACAAAGAATTATCTCACACATAGTAGAATACCAAATAAAAAGGACATACCAAAAGTGGGAAGCCATTTTGAAGCGTTTGAAACCTATTTATGAAGCCACTAATCGTAATTGTGATACCATCTGTGGTCTCGAGAGTGACGGCATCAATTCTCTTGGATATTGGTGCGGAAATAAACGTTCTTGCTCCTAATCTCCTGTGCATTGAAAAACCAGTAAATAACAACAGGAAACATACTAAGTTCTCTACAATCTTCAAGAAAACCACCTCAAAAAGATTAACTTCCAGAGATTGCAAATGTTTAGATGGATGTTATATGCAGTTTAGTTCCGGAATATACATCATGATCCAAAATCAAATCAAGGTCTAGAACACAAAATTTAGATGGCAGGAAAGGGACGTTATTGTCAATTGTGGAACCAAATTTTCCTTTTTGAAACCATATGTTATTAATTTTTTGTTCACCCCCATTTTAGTATAATAAACAAAATGATCACAAGACACCAAGGAAACAAAAATATCGAAATTAGAAGTACAATACAAATCATAGCATATAATTTATCAAAAACACAACCAAAGCACAAAAATATATCTATATCAGCACTCCCAAAGCACTACAGATGTATATGCATTTTCAAATCATATGTTAAAAGAAAAGCACAAAACTGGGTAGAAAAAGAAAATAAAAGATCATCAACATAGCTGAATTGCATAATCTCAATTCAATCAGCCTCAATTCATTCGCTACCTTACACTGAAAATGAGCTAAGAGAACAAAAATAGTATAATTGCAATTGAATTAACTCCAATTTCTCAATTATGTACTTAAATTATAATATTCTATTCGTAACCAGACCCTTTGTCAATCAATTTCGAGCATGGAAGTAGTTGAGTCATACTCTCTTGAAGTAAACCCTGCAACAGAAATCCGCTTGACATCAGCCTTAACCAGCCACCAATCATGCAACAGTACCTACACACAGCAAACACAACAACAAAATCAAGAACCGCAACAAATGATTAGTATCCACTTCCATAAAACCCACCATAGTAGGGGAAAAGAAGGAACATGGAAAGAGGTAAAGATTATATACAGATTTGACAGACAAGGAGGTGGGAGGAATTATATTATTCCGATCAGATTGAGAAACAAGAGAAGATGCAGCTTTAGGATTTCTGCTACTGCCGCCACTCTTCAGCATTTTCTTTTCCTCTTTAGGCGGGAAGGACTTGCAATTAGGATCCCTTTTTCTAATTTCCCTAAATAAGAAGTGCTCCCACGGAAATCTATAGAACTTTGAATTTTGAAACATTAAATAAAAAGTAAATTACTAAAACACTCTAAGATGTGGTGGAATATTTTATTTATTTATTTTTTTTAAAAAGGTTGTTAAAAATAATTTAAATTTTTAAAATTGTATCAAAATTAAATTGTATTTTTTTATTTTCTCATTTAAATACAAAAATTTTTAAAATTTTATCAATTTATAAATTCCAGCGAAATTTTACTGACATGATATATAATTCCAATAAAGTTAAAAACATTTTATTACCTATGAAGTGAGTCATTTTAGAAATTTTAAAATGCCATATTTTTTTTTCTAAAATTTTAAAACCTAAATTTTTCCAGTGAAACTCTGCTGACAGTAAAATTTTTGTTTCTTCTTATTTTATTGACCGGATAACTTTTAAATACGATAACTATATATATTATTTTTCAAATTTAAAGAGAAATTTATGTTTTAAAATTTTAGAAAAAATAAAAACGATAGCATTTTTAAGTTTATAAAATGGCTTAGCTTTCTAATCAACACAATTTTTTTAATTTTGCCTGAATTTTATGTTATGTTAGCAAAGTTCCGCCAGAATTCATACATTAATAAAATTTTAAAAATTTATGTATTTAAATGAAAAAATAAAAAATACAATTTAATTTTGATACAACTCTTAAAGTTCAGGTTATTTTTGACAATTATCCCTGTTTTAAAATACATTATGAAGTTTACCAAATTTAGTTTAATATACTATCTTGATGGAACCAAACCTAATAAATTTTATAAGTATATTTTCAAAAATAAAGGAATTATACCTAGTAATTTACTTAAAAAAAAAGAAGAAAATTACTCAACCTTTTGACCTCTTGTACTACTTTTTAGGTTTAAAAATTATGTGATTGATCTTATTTATTTTAATATATTCTATTAATATATCATTCTATTAGATTTTATATTAGAAAATATTAACTTGTGGTGAACTTAATATGTAAATAGTAATAATTTTTAATTAAAAAAATACTTACTAAATAAAATAATATCAATATTTATCTATTTTTATTTAATTATATAAAGGTCAATTATTAAAAATATATGAAAAATATTTTTCATAATTTTTAGCTATATAATTAATATATATGAGAAAGTTTTCAAATTTTGAAAATCATAGCTCTATTAAGTTCTCATAAAGCTCCATTATCTGTATATATAAACATGTTTGGTATTGTATTTGGAAAGTGATTTTTTTTAATTATTTTAATTTTTTTTGAATTGTAAAAATTGTTTTTGGAAGAAATAAAATAAATATATATTTTTTTTCTAACAGCATATTTGAGAAAAATAGTATATAAAAAATTTTTCGAATTAGTCAATTAAATAAAAAAATTATTATTTATCTATTAAAATTTAACATATTATACTAGTATCTATATAAGGTTCAAAATATATTAGATCGGCCACTTCTATTTTATCATATTTAATTAATATGTATTTTTGTTAAATTTTATATTAGAAAAATGTTAGATTGTGGTGAATGACAAAAAAAAAATTAATATTTATCCCTTGAGATTTGAGTTATTATACTTGTATTCTCTAAGTAAAAGAGATTTTTTCCAACAAATAGTAAATAATTTAAAATAAAAAAAACTACATAGTTTAACTAGACATAAAATAGAAAAGACATATTGTATAATTTTTAAATCTCAAAGGTATTACAATATGTCAAACCTAATGGAGTTAATAGTAATTTTTCCAAAAAAATTTAGATCCACTTATTTAACACCCAATAATAATTCTTAAATGAAATAATGCCGGGAATTGCAGGTCAATTAGTAGGTGACATAATATATAAATGTATGTGATCGATTAAAATTATTTTTCCTGTTAATTTAATTGAAACAAAATTTTCTAAAATATTGAGCAAAACCAAATTAAACTCATAAATAGTAGGTAGCGGGAAAAATAATTTTATTAAGATATAAGGTAAATTATTAGAATAGCTCAGAAGTTTAGTTGAATATACTAGTTTATCTATTCATTTTTAGAAATACATTACAAATTCCATCAGATTTAGTTTAATACACTAAAAAGACCATTTGTTAATTTTGAATAAAATATTCTGTTAATTAACTAAAAAATACAAAATATGTCATTATTTATATTTTAATAAATTTGACATTTAGTTAACTTAAAAATACATTTAAAAAATGAATAACAAATTCAATATTTTAGTATCAAGTTGATGACAATAAAAAATTTTGGGTATTTTTTTTGCCATTTTTTAAAACAAAAAGAGAAAAATAAATTTGAGATTTTGTTTGTTTTTTAATGAAAAAAATAAACTGACTAACTAGATAGTGTATTAAAATTATTTTTCCTGTTAATCTAAAGCTTAACAAAATGACTTCAATAGTAAAAAAAAAAAAAAATGATATGTGTATGTATATATAATTGACTTCAATAGTTTAACAAAGTAATTGATTTTAATAAGATATATGTATGTGACATAATCATAATATATATATATAAACGTAGGAATTGGTGATAGATAAAATAACTATAAAATACTTATTACCTCTATTTATGTATGAATAAATTAGTAATTTGATGAAATTTAAAATAAATATGCACTCTTATAATTCACTAGAAATAAAATATTATAATAAGATAAAACAAATTAATAAAAAATAATATAAAATCAAATAGTGATTAATGACGAGTCTAATATCTAATAATCATGTGTAAGACATGTTTCTATAATTCAATATAAATAAAATATCATAATAAGATAAAATAAAATAATAAAAAATAAAATTATAATTAATAACGAGTTCAATATCTAACAATCACGTGCAAGACACGTTAATGAAAAACTAATAGATATTCATATGTGATCCATTAAAGAAATACAAGTTACTTTGTAATGAATTACGTTAACAAGTAATATAAAACTTTCAAACATTAAAAAAAATATATCTTATAAATTTCATAGTAAAAAAATAACTTCAATAAGATATCTAATATAATTAATATAAGCAGAGAATATTATTTACAAATATTAATCATTGAAGTTATTTTTTAAAAAGAAATTAATCATTTATATTCTAAAAAGAAAATTAATATAACAAACACAAATAAATAATTAATATAAGCATGGAATATTATTTACAAATATATAACATTAAAATCAAAACTACCAAATGGTATTAATATATTATCAAAGTATACAACATTTATAATTTGATAGAAAAAAAAAACTAATACTAATTTCATAATTAAAAATAAAAAATTGAATTTGAGAAAATAAACCAAATTAAGTGTCTAATATTAATTCTCAAGTAACTAAATATTTATATTTACATACAAATGAATGATAATGCTATTAATTTATAAAATTACCAAACACCAAAGAATATATATTTTCAACTTTATTTCATGAGAATCTAATGCTAATTTTACAATTAAGAACAAACACTATGTTTGAGAAAATAAACCAAAATAAAAGCTAAATATCAATCGTCAAAGTAATAAATTATTCACATTTTACATACCAATTAATAATAATGATATAAATATATGAAATTATAAAAATATTAAAGAATATGTATTTTTAATTTAAGAAACTTGGATACCAATAATACCATAAAATCTAATCAACTTTCGTAATTGAAAATATGTAAAAGATAAAAAATAATAAAATTTGGAAAATAACCTTATAAGTAAGAAGATATAGACTTTTTACGTAACAACTTTATCTTTTTGTCAATTTATTTTTTTATTACTTATGGTTCATCACTTGTCTTATTCTATGCTAAATGAAGAATGAAGAAAAACAAAAGTTATGAGTTTAATAAGAAGTAAAGTGGAAAAAAAAAAAGTAAAAAAGAGATAGTAAAAAGTGAGTAAGGAAGAAAAAATATTTAAGATAAAAAAAATTTTAAAAATAAAATATTAAACAAAAGAACAAAAAGTAAAATATTTTTATATTTTTTTAATAACTTACTACAAAAAATATATAAAATTAATTTTAATATTTTCAGGTGGGAGCAAAATACCAAATATATATATATATATATATAATTTTCTAGGAGGCTATTAGAAAATATTTTCCTACATCCGCCCCTGTTAAAATTATAAATAAAATAATAAAAAATTAGGAAGAAATAAGAAATAAATAAATAAAAATAACTAGAAATTGGAGTAGGAAAATAAATCGAATTCTAAATAGGAAGGTAATTCAATTTATAAAAAAAAAAAAAAGGACTCCAAATCATGTAAATAGGGGCTATAGAGCTCTTATAAGTGTTAATTAGTCTGATTCTCTATACGGTTCACAAAATTACAAATCGAACCGGCTAATTCGGATCAGTTGTAGTATAACTTTTGTAATTTAATGGAAGAGGGGAAGATCAATGGATAATTTTATCTATAAAATTAAAATTAAGAGAGAAAAATCAAGAATTAATTAAGACGATTAAAATTCAAGAGTGATTAGATTCAAATATCCATTATCTAAGAGATTTTTTTTTTTGTTCATTAAGAAACTTGATAGGTCTTGATTATACAATACATGAGGTAACAATGTTCTTGTATTCACTATAAAAATATTGGTAAATAGTGGCGAAAATATTTGAAATCTGTTACTGTTCTCAAAAGTAAGAATATTACTAATCAAATCATTCTTTAATTGAAAGAAGTGAATTCCTTAATACAATAAGTTTTAAAAGTCCTTGTATTCATTATTCATGAAATAAATTTATTTTGATACCAATTCAAGCATGCGTTTATTTGTTTAACCCTAATTTTTTTTTTGTTTATATATCAATAATATGAAAGGCATGATATTATAACATAATAATATAAAATAAAATCACAAAGTTAGACTTTGTTTTTTTTTCTTGAACTAAATATTTATTTTGCTGAGAATAGAATTATTTGCATGAGTATTTTACTTTATTATATAAATATTTTATTTGTGGACCAATTAGTTGAACTCCCTACAGCTCTGCAGATCAAAAAAGGCAAATGGAATGGACTAAATTATCCTTATAAAATGCAAGTCATGCATTTGTATTAACTTCCTTAAGATTTAATTTTGACTAATAAACACTAAATCTTGATAAAGAACATCAATGCAGTAAACAGATCAAATTTCAGAAATTTTATAATTTAAATTTGCATAAGTTACTACCTATATTTGTTCCGTTTCGTCATTTTATTCCCAAAATATTTTTTTATCTAGTTTGCTATTTGAAAACGGACAAACAAACTGGACTCTAAAATATTTTAAAGAAAATGATCATGGTTGGCATCTTTTGAGAAATAATTACCCAAATAACAACTTTTCAAAATAGTAAAAGTAGCTAGTTCATTTAAACATATTTCTACTAATGAAACCATTTTTAAGGGATTCTATTTGACGAAATTTTTCCCAATTATTCCCACTAATCATGTTTCTAAGGCTCTTCCTAGCCTGTCAACCGTTTCTCTTGTTTTTCTCTGTCTTTCTTTTTTTTTTTTTCCGTCTTGATTTTATTTGATTTCGGAGAGAGTGATGAGAGGTTCAAATTCGGATCTATTGATAGTTTAGGCTTCCTTTTTACAGTTTATTTTCTTCCTCTTTTGAAAAAATTTGAATTGGACTTCTCATATTCACTCTCCTTTCGTCCCTTGTCCAAATTGTTGGAGAGAAGATGAAAAAAAAAATACACCAAGTATTACTTAATTTGATAAAGTAAACTTCTTGCAGGGCATCTGTTAGATAAATAAGCATAACAAATTACAGCTACAGCCCAAAATTCTTTAGGCATATATTTACTTTTCAACATACTTCTCGTCATGTCAAGAATGGTTATATTCTTTCTTTCGATGACACTGTTTTGTTGAGTTGATTTTGGAACAGTTAGGAATCATCGAATGTCATGAGATTCACAAAAATTATCAAATTGCTTTGAGGTAAATTTGCCGCCTTGATCAGTTCTCAAAGCCATAATTGAATAACCACTATCATTCTCTACCAGCTCCTTGAATTTCTTGAATGCGTCAAGACTATCAGATTTTTATTTCAAAAAATATACCAATGTTTTGTGACTATAATCATCAATGAACAACAAGAAATCATTGTTCTTACCAAAAGAAGGTGGATTAATAGGACCACAAATATCAACATAAACTAATTTAAGTGACTTTGAAGCTCTTGAAAATGACTTATTTAGAAACCTTTTCCTGAAATGTTTGCCATAAAGACATCCTTCACACAATTGATGTGGATGATCAATAAAAGACAGTCTATACACCATTTTTTCTTTCCTTAGTAGCTTTAAACTATTAAAATTCAAATGACTCATCCTTTGATGCTAAAGCCAAGAAGGATTTGAAAAATATACTTTCAAGCACTTGACACAATCAGTTTGAATTTTGAGAGAAAACATTATATTCTTGGACATCTTCACAATCGCAATCAGATTGCTTTTGGAATCTCTCATCATTAATTTCACCATTCTTCAGATCAATCTCATATCCTTTCTCCAAAAGTTGATCCAAACTCAATATATTTGATTTGACTGTAGGAATATAATAAACTTGCATGATAGATTGGTGCAATTCATCCTTAGCTTAAGTAAGAATATCACATTTTCCTTCAATGAAAACTTACCTGTTATCTTCAAAAGAAATATTTCCTTTGCAAGTTTCATCTAGAGACAAAAAAAATTAGTTTTGCTCGTCATATGATTGTTTGCTCTTGTATCCAAATACTACGATACTTCATCTTTTTCTTCTCTTGTATCACATGTTAGCAATAAAGTTGCTCCTTTATTTTCTTCACCATTTGCACAATAACCTTTTTCTTCTTTGACAGTTTGTATTTCTATATTCTGATGCATAATGATAATATTTTTCACAATTATAATACTGCAAATTAGCCTTTTTGTACTTCTACATTTGGATGGATAATGACCATATTTTTCACAATTATAACATTATACATCAGCCTTTGCTTCTCCTCTTTTATTCCAATTGCATCTGCCATGTCCTTTTAAAGATTGTTTTTTATTTGAATTTTCTACATTGCTAGAATTTCTATTAGATCTCCCTCTTTCTCTTCCTCTTTCTTTATAATTGCCACGACCTCAGCTTTGACCTCTGCCTCTGCCTTTTCCTTTTGAGACTCTTCATTACCTTTATCTTTTTCTTTTAATGGCAATTTTGAGAGATAAGCTTGAGCTTGTGGCTCTTTCTCAGTCATTCTTTCTTCACGAGCTTGCAAGGATCCCATCAACTGATCAATGGTCATGGAATCTAAATCCTTTGACTATTCAATGGTTACAACAATATAATTAAATTTTGAGTTTAAAGACCTCAAAATCTTTTCAACTACTCGAACATCATCTAACTTTTCACCATATCTCATTTGATTTGCAATAGCTAATATACGGGGTGAAATAATCTAAAATTGATTAAGAACTTTTCATTTTAAGAGACTCAAACTCAGCTCGCAAGGTCTGAAGATGAATTTTTATCACCTTATCAATTCCCTTAAATGAGTTCTATAACATTTCTCATGCCTCCTTAGCAGATACAACACCTGAAACCTTTTCAAACTTGTTTTCATCTAGGCATGAATGAATCATTGTCAATACCAGCCGTTATGAATTATTGTCAATACTAGCTGAAATTTCATTCGAGATCTATACAGAGCCTCCTACTATTAATACTCACACAAATATCAAAGCATTCCTATCACTTACATTAATATAACACAAAATCCTAAACACTCTAATTATCTTTTTATCTTTTATTTATTATATTCTTATCACAAAACACACAAATCTAAAAACACTTAACAAGTTACAAATTATATTTCCAACATAAGGATAGTGGTTATTCAATTATGGCTATGAGAACTGATTGAGGCGGCAAATTTACCTCAAAGAAATTTAATGATTTTTGTGAATCTCATAGCATTCAACAATTCTTGATTGTTCCAAGATCACATCAGCATAACAGTGTCGTGGAAAGAAAGAATAGGACCATTCTTGATATGAAGAGAAGTATGTTGAAAAGTAAACATATGCTTAAAGAATTTTGTGTTGAAGCTGTAGCTTGTTCTATTTATTTATCTAACAAATGTCCTACTAGAAGTTTGTTTTATCAAATTAAGAAATACTTAGTATATTGTCTTCATCTTCTCTCCAACAAAGTGGTATTAGAGCAAGGTGCTAGCAAGGTTGACAATCGCAGAAGGTGATAAGAAACGAGAGTCCATATTGACTAGTGTGAAAGACAATCTCCGGTAAAAGGCTATTTGTATGAGTTGGCATATCTGAATTTGAAGAAAAGAGAATATGTCGAAAGAGTATTGTGTGATTTCCAAGTTTGTTGAAAGGTGTAAATCGTGAAAAAGACTCTACAAGAAAAGAAGAAGAGAAAAATTTTTAAAGAAAAAGTGACATGAGAAGTCCTCAAGTTGAAGAGATAGCAAGGTTGTAAGAAAAACCTCAAAAAGTATTTTCAATAACCTAATAGTACAAAAAATAGAGAATGACAAAAGAAATAGTCGTAACTGTTTTGTATAAGTTAATTCTAAAAGAATTATATGAAAAGATAGGATTGCCACCTGCAATTTATGAATGTGAAAGAAATGGACTTGATCATCAACCAATCTTTATGTCAAAAGTTAATTTTGAAGACAAATATGTAAAATATGCTCAAAGTGAGGTTCAAGGCATATACAAAAAAGGATGCAAAAAAACATAGATGCTTTACAAGTGATAAGACATTTAAAGTGTAATTACAGTATGATTATTAAATATATGAATCAACGAGAACTGTATGAGGTGAAAAATAATTTGGAAGATTTGAATCAAGTATATGAGGATCTCAAAAAAAGATATAATGAAGCAATCGAAGAATTAAATGACTTAAAGATCAAGATGGAGGAACGCAAATATAAAGAGTCAAGTAATTGTGAAGATTTTATTCCAATTCAACTAAAAAGAAGAATGATATTTATAGTGCGTGATTTTCTTCCAAGATGTGGTCCAAATGAAGGATGAAAAATTGAAAGGTTAAAGCTATGAAGAAAGTGCAAATTAAGAGGGAGTGTTGGAAATATAATTTGGAACTTGTTAAGTGTTTTAGATTTGTGTGTTTTATGATAAAAATATAATAAATAAAAGATATGAAAATAATTAGAGTGTTAGGATTTTGTGTTATATTAATATAAGTGATAGGAATGCTTTGATATTTGCTTGAATATTAATAGTAGGATTTGAAAGGTTACTTAGTTTACTATATATACATAGGTATGGCTTATAATAGTTTCATAAGAGTGGAGGATCTCCTTCTTCATAAGAGTGGAGCAAAAGTTTATCATATAATATAAGTTTATGTGCTCTCTCTCTCTTTCATCTTTCTTATATCTTGTGAATCTTCATAATCTTACTATCTTTAACCTACCATGATTCCAACACAAGTTGCTTCTCAAATTTTCTAACACCATCATTCTCTAAGATTTGTGTGGACATTTGGGGTTAAATGGTTTTGAATGCATTTTGGGTTTCTAGAGTTGTTTGTTTGTGGTTCCGGATTGCTTTGTACAAATGTGTTTGGATTTGTAATTTTCTATTCTTTAATTTTTTATATTTTGATTACTTATGGATGGAGCGAGTAAGCAAAAGTTTTGCTTGTGTAGATATGATTTATCTATTTTAATTTTTGTTTATTCCTTGTCAATTTTACTTATAGTCCTTTTTTTTATTTTGTACATTATTCAAATATGCAGTATGAGAAAGTGGACCATATGGGGAAGGAACATATGGGGTAGTATACAAGGCTCATGATCGTGTGACCAATGAGACTATAGCTTTGAAGAAAATTGGAACAGGAAGATGAAGGCATCCTTAGTACTGAAATTAGAGAGATTTTCCTATTGAAAAGAGATGCAACATGGAAATAATGTTTATAGTTTTTGAAAAACCAGATCTAATTGGATATACCTTTATCATACTATATATAAAAGTGAGAATAATAGATGGACAAACAAATTTACTAAAAAATCAATTTGATTGTATTAATTAGTTGGGTTAATTTGGTCATTTAATAATTTAATTTATTAGTAGATAATATTAATAATTTAATTTATTAGTAGATAATATTAATAATTTATTAATTAGAAGTCCAATTTTATTAGAATTAGGTAACTATATTTTATATATAAAAAATTAATTAACAAATATTAAAAATAAAAACAAATATTAAAAATAAAAGAATAATTTAATAAAAAAATCAATTTGATAAAATTAATTATTTATATCAAATATTAATTTATTTTATTTATGAATATCATATAGATTAACATTGGATGATAACCTCTACTTTCTCTCCTATGAAAGTCTAATACTTTGCTAGACTATCTACAATAATAATTTTTATTTTCAAATAACACTATAGTCTAAATTGATAATTGTGGACTTAGAATATTTTTATATCATACATAAATAACACCATAATTAAGTATGAAAGAGTAAAAATGCAGCCTAAACCAAGAACATGAGCTTGAAAAAAAAATATAATGGATAAGATAATTTGTATATAGTAAATAAATTAATAAATATAATGAGCAAGATAATTAACGGGTAAGATAATTTGGTGTGTTTTTTTTTTTGGTTATTATAGATGGAGAACATTTCTTATTTTGGTTCATCTCGACACAAGCTGAGTATTTTCTTTTCTCTTATATTCCTCTTTTCATCGAGCCATCACCATTTGTTGGCATCTACATTGGTAAAGATAATACAAAACTAAGAAAATTGTGTTGTTGTTAAAGATGAGAATGCAGTGTGGCTACTCATTAGCATGATAAATAGTGATAACTAGCATGTTGTATGTTGGCAATCATTTCTATTACGAATCAAACCGTTATTTTCACATTTGTTGTACTGGAAATTTTTCTAATAGTATTCGTACATGGCAGGTTGAACAAGCATGTTTTGCTATATCCTCTCTTGCCATGGATGTTTCCATTGCAATGTTGTTAATGAAATGTGACATAATGCAACCATTGAATCGATACTGAAATCGGTTGCACAAGTAGTGTCTGTGTTGCAAGTTGTCGTCAGCTCGACTTTTGCCTCTAATTTTATAGCCCAGATGATGTTGATCAAAGATATATTGAAATCATTAAAGTTATTGTGTGCCCATAGAAATCCAGAGGTGAGATCCTCCCCTTATCATTATATACTGTATCTTTTACTGCTTTTTTTTTGCATTGTACAGCCATTATATATTAAGTTCGCCTTTCACCAAGTGCAAAGAATAAAGAAAGAAAAAAATAATTTCATAAAAAATATTAAAAAGGCTCAGAAAAAAAAATAACGATAGTATATTATCATTCAAAGTACAACAACAATTATTTTCACTAACATATTGAATTTATATAATGATAAATATAAACAAAATTATAATCATGCACGTAATGTATAATATAAGTTTCAAAATATTAAGTACAATTCTTATAAGTTATTTGAAAAGTTATAATTTCTTAATAATTTTTATATAGTTTAATAATTAATTTATTTTAATCATAAACATAACGAGTTAAGTTTTTAAAATTTAAATGCATAGTATAATATAATTTATTTTTATATAAAATATAAGAATCAAATATAATTATTAATCATTAGTATTTAAATTAAATGTGACTTAATTACATGATAATTAAAAGTAACTAAAATTAATTTATTGGACAAGATAATTATTATTATTTATTTAATAATGACGAGTCCAATTATTAAAAATTATGTACATCGCATGTGAATGATTGAGAATAGAGAGACAGACAAAATAACTGTAAAATATTCACTGTTTCTATTTTATAACTCTTAATAATTGACACATTTGTAATTTGAGGGGAGAGACAAAATGATTGTAAAATATTTACTACCTCTATTTTATATATAATTCTTAATAATTGATAAATTAGTAATCTTCAAATGAGTTATAATACGAGTCCAATAATTTTTTTAGTTTTTATTTTAAATTTGAATGTAATTGAATAACACAAGATTTGTCTCTTTTTATCGGTTCTGAATTTTTTGAAATTGTAAAACACTTATTCACGCATACATATAATATAATATAACCTTCATATAACCAAGATATGTAAATAAGATAATTTGTTTGATAAAATTATTGTTATTTTAAATATATAATTTCAGATTTTGTATAATACATACACTGTATAGAAAAATTAGATAATAAATCTTACATATGCTATACATATATCATACATATAAATTTCCACAATTGCATTCTATTTAATCCCTGTTATGAGCTTTATTATTTTTAATCCCCATGAATTTACAACTTTTTTTAATAACATAACTATAAAATTTTTACTGATCATATACTATATTCTGCTATATAGGCATACCTACATATAAGATAATATGTAATTTGTATAATATTTAAATAATCTCAAATATATAATATTTTGTAGAATTATATATACATATAAGAAAGCAAATATCATACTATTAATTTAAATAATTATATAATGTATAAAAGGAAAAAAAACATGTGGCAAAAACCGTTAATTAAGCCATTGATTAATGTAATTTATATAATATATAAAAGAAAACAAAAATATGTAGAAACAGAAACACACCTAAAATTAATATTGCCAATAGCCGGCCATTAAAACAAGAGTTTTATTAGTTTTGCTAGTTTTTGCTACTTTAGAAATTTTGTTTAGCGTATTTTATTAATTGTGACAATAAATTTTACAATTTTGCACACTTATCTTGCTACTTGTGTTTTTTTCAATATTTTAGGAGCTAATATGACAAAAACGGACAATAAAGAGTTAGATATGACTTTAACATTTTAAATTTATATCATTTAGAAAAGCTCAATAAAACCAAAACGGTTCAGTAAATTATACAAGATTCCGTAGCATCTGAATTGTATCATACGTACCTAATTAACACAATACAAACACTGTTTAAAGAAAAAAAACTACAATTGCAATGCTTCAACTCTCAAACTGTCGAAAATACCTCCCTGAAATTGTGGCAAGAATATTCAACATTATAACTTCATCATCAACTTCAGACTTTGCAGCTCGCAAGCTAGCACATTTCCGGAGCAGGCTTCGAAGAGCAGCACAAGTGTCCGCATCTACTGGAGTATCAACCGCTGCACACAAAGCAAAAATCCAAACACAATCTTCTTTTGACAGTGTGCTCATGGTTTCTGCCAAGCTTATGCGTTTCCTAAGCATGGATACTCGAGCAACAGAGTCCATTGTCAAAATTGCAGAAAATGTAGGGTATTTGCATGCAAAATCACTGACAGAACTAGGAGTCCTATTCTGAGAATAAGTTAGTATGTTACTGTCTTCAGCCATTGCAACAGATTGCTGATCAATGCAAGAACCATGAAGCACTTCGCTGGAATGGACTTCATTGATTGCAGGGTTATTAAATTTTTCAATAATAATACCCTCAGAAAGCTGAGGAGATGAGGTATTTTGCTCATCAACAATAGCCATTGATTGCAGTTTACAGGATATTTCAGTGCTGGAAGTGGAATCCTCATTGCATGATAAAAGCTGAGAAAAATGAAATCAAGAGGAAACTGAATTAGTTCTGTAGCAATAGAATATTTTAAAGATAGCAATGTTTAAATTCCTGTAAGGCTGTGGGCAAAAACATGTTAATTTTGGGATCAAAATCAAACGCCAACATATTGCAAAAGAATTTTTGTTCTGGAGGAAAGGTTATTAAAACATATACTGCCAGTTGAGCACGAAGCAAAATCAGGGCTAGAATCATACCTTCCGCAGCTCTGAAAAATCAGCAAGAAATGCATCCTCCCACTGCTTCAATGGCAATAAATGTTCTGGGCACTTGTCAATCTCAGGAATCTGGGGCATATAAACACTTTGTTCTTTGTGAAACTTGCTCCTATCAAGCTTCGCCACTGCAACTTTTGGAATATGAGCAGCTTCCCACCTAAACAGAGAAGCAAGAAATTCAGTTTGACTCCAAATTACACTTCAAGTACCTGCTAAAATTCCCTTCTTGACTGCACTAAAGCTGATGCAGAATCCAATGAATCCTAGAATTCAAAATAATGGAGTTAAAGAAGCGAATTGGTGCTCTAATCAATCTTTACTAGCACTGTAGACTAGAAGCTTCACAATGCTAACTCCACAGAACTTTCCATGGCACACTGTAACAATTATCCTAGAAATGAGCTTGTTTCTAAAATTCCTGCTAAGACAAATTAAAAGTTGTCTGGATATATATTTGATTTAAAAACAGCGCTTGAAAAAAAGTATCCTAACAAAGACTATATTTTTCAGTATGATTATGTTCAATTTTTGGATACATTCAGGTTTATAACACATTGTAAGTCTATAATGGATGAAACTCAGTGCCGCATTAGTCCAAACTAAAATGATGTCAGGCACATTCAATTAAGAGCACTAAAGCCATTACAGATGGTTGTTGTGTCAGGTAATGCCTACTGCAGATCATGGTATGGTGTTTAAAATTGAGGCACCAGATGAGTCAACCATAGGGATTCATACATGCCATTTGGTTTACTTGCACTTTGGCAATGATTTCCAGATTTTTTAATTGTATTTTTGAAATTATTTGTTCTTTCTTCTATGTTTTTATTTTTTGAGTTTTTCATTATTTATTCAGTGTAAAAATAAATCATTATGGTATTTATTTCGGTTACTCTGATTGACCCTACAATTTTCTAGACCACTATGGATATGGAGTGGGTTCAGGTTAGGTTTTCAGTACGGAAATAACCACCTCTAATCTTCAATTATACAAGTCAAAGTGCATAATCATCTCCCCTTCTTTCTCTTTCATCCTTGAACAAATTTTGTTCTATTGAATAAAGAATATCCACAAAACAGGTCATTCAGCACTATAAGCTAGAAGGATGTCATTCTTTAAAACAAAAATGGCATAATCTTCACTCAAACATGTAATGTTTCAACCTTCACAAGATAAGCTTTACATAAGCACTCTAGGAAACCTGGAAATCCTTGCAAATGGCAGGGAATAGACATCAAACAATCTTCTTATTTCATGTAGTGCACGCTGAGATGAAGGAGTTTGTTTGTTAATTAGTTGAGTTGACACTGATGTTGTAACGGGTTCAATGGCAACATAATGCTTTATATCTCAATATGTCACTTTAATTTCTACAGAGTAACAATACTGGTGACAAACATCTTCCTATCGCTATGTGGCGTGAGACATGGAACAGATTTATTAATTTAGTTTGTGAATACTGGATATTGCCAGGTGTTTTGAGGATTTTCTTTTTTTTTTTTTAATTCAAGTTAAGGGAATGTAGAAGAGGAGATATTAAAATCAATTCTGCAATTTTGGCAATGATGTGGTGTGCGAGGTTCAGTGCAGCAGAAGAATTTTCAAGGAATATCATTTGTGATTGTGAAATAGAATACTGGCTTCATGAGAATATTCTGCCAATGGTTATTTAGAGGGATTTCTTTAGCTGATATTCAACAAGATCTGGAGAGTCCCTTTCATTGGCTTTTCTTTGTCATTTTTTCCTCCTCTAGGAAGGCTCTTAACCTTATAAAGATAAAAAAAAAATAAAAAAATAAAAAGACATAAATATATATCAAACATCTACCGCCAAGAGGTGAATACCTATAGTAACTAGAGGGGAAGGAATGAGACAGGAAGTAAGACTTGCACTGTAGGATCTAGCATACATCTTATAGCTGAGGAAAGTTACAACATGGAAGGCAACATTGTGTTACCAAAAGTAAGATATATCATAAGATAAAGATACCACAATCACCTTAGCTCTGGTCAAGCAAGAATAAACAAATAACAACAGACAATAAGTGCAAGCTCCAATAAGAACCTGATAATTAGACATGAAGAAAAATCCTGAGACATGCTTACACCATATGCCTTATAATCTTAATCCTATTAGTTTGCGCTCTTGGGATCCATCAAATCACATAGTATATTGAATTAATTAAATAATCTTAAATTGAAATTGAATTATGTTTAGCATTTGGAAAACATAATATAAACAAGTCTAATTGAAGTGAGTAACATATAGTATCTTAATTAAATGCAACAAAGAATAGTCTGCGTAATTTTTGTATTGTACTAGCTGCAGTAAGAGCAGAGTCAGACCATTGCTGATCTTTTATTTATAATACCAAATTACCGACTTAATCTAAACATTTCTGTGTTCATACATATGGCTAGGAAAACCCTTCTATGTTGAAAGTTGAAACACCTGGCTAGGAGAAAATGCTTTTCTTTTTTCAATACAATAAACCAAATTATGAGTTTTGATGAGTCTCTCAGGTAGAAAAAAGTGTTTCAAGTAACACAAAGTAGAAGAAGCTAAAAGAACTCTGGCTACATGATGAACTTGGCGTCACAAAACTGAAGCCTGAGTTGAAGCTCAGGAGTATTGATTAGCAAAATTGTCAATCTGAATGCTTATGATTGACAGTGGAATGACATGCAATGGTTTTGCCAACAAAAACACAAAAAATTGTTTCTTTTGGGATGATATCCTCATTAGTTAATGCATATTTCCAAACACGTCTGAAGCAAAATCATTGATTGATGGCTTTCATAGTGGAAAATTCTCTTCATCTTTGAGGAGAACATAAGAGTTCCGACAGCTACATTTCAATATGTTTTCTTATTTTAATTAATTAAAGAACCAGCCTTTTTTCTAGCTGCATATTGAAAATTCACAATGCTTTCTGGTGCTAAGATACTGAAAAATATTATGCATCCTGAAAAAATTTACACGGTTGCCACGATGACCTCATGAAGCTCCAGAATTGCAAATATATTGACAATCAATTAATGCTCAAAATTACCCATGTGTAGTCCAAATAAATAAAACTGCAATTATACAATATAGTACTCCATTTCCAAACTTACAGAAACTGAGGGCTAAAATATTCTATCAAAGTTTCCTCCAATTATGATAGTCCTACTCTTGGTTAATCCTGTCTTGCATTGTATCCTAGTGAATTGAAATCTCTAAAAACCAAAATTAAGAAGAATAACACTTTGATTGCTGGAAAATTAAACTCATGTTGCTTACAATTTAGAACTGGCTCAGGCAGTCTGGCACACTCTCAAGTATTAAGTTATAAGAACTGTAAGACATCACAAGCCACACATAGCTTCAGTCCTCCAGATCACAAAAATTGAGAAGATAAGATTAAGATGAAAGATTGAATAGTGGTGATGGTATACACAAGCATTATCATTAATTGAAAAAGAAAAACTAGAATATAGAATGATACCTGACTCGGCGAAGATATTCTAAACCATCTTCAGGGGGTCCAGATTCAAAATCTGGCTCTCCTTCTACAAGAAAGGCAGGTCTCTGGATGCTAGCATAGTCTTCGTCACTGTCATCTTCTTCATTGCAGTCTTCTTCCATAAATGCTTCAGCATTTTTACCTCTGGCATTCTCACAACAACCAAAATCCAAGAGTTTCAAATTTTCAACCTCATTCTCTTCTATAATGCCTAATCCAATGTCCCCATTTTCAGAACATGCCTTGCCTGAAATTAAGCACAACACTTGAGAATTCTTTTCAAATTTCTGAAAGGAAAATAACTGCAGCCAGAGGACAGGAATAGGAAAGAAAGAGGGAGAAAGAAACACATGAAAGAAACAGTGAGCAGATATATCTTTTTATTCAAGCACAAAACATTAGCAAAAGTGTCACTTTATTAGTCTTCAATCACAAACTAATGTCACAGATCATACTGTACTATAAATCTAAAAACTAAGATCTAAATTTGTCAAAACAACTCTTCCCATGTACAAGGACCGTACACAAGTACTATGCTAAAAACATTACAACACAACAATCAGTAGATTAACTATACAGTTCAAGAGATATGAGCTGAATATGTTGCATAAATGGACTTTGCAGATTGCTTTAGGCCATTCTTCAATGCACAAAAATATTCATATGATTCCATCTTCCCCTTGCTGCAACCACACCTGTCCACAACAGAAAATGAACCAAATCAAATTGACAAAATCAGAGCCAAGCCCAGAAGGGAAGCGATGGAGAGAAATAAGCATCCAAAAATCTGAAGGGACTTTTGACAACTTTAATTGAAAAAAAAAAATAAATAAGAAGCATCAGGATCATTTTCAAAAGAAAGGAGTTGGAAGAACACAAGGGGAGGCAGGAAAAGGTAAGCACAATAGCTGAAGGAAAAACAAATTAAAGGAGTAGGAAAAATTCAGGGCAGAGAGAAAAGGCAAGACGTGGTAAAGCAGAGCCAAATATCAAGAACAACTTTGTTTTTTCTAGCAGACGTCAGAGACAAAAATAATAAAAAGCAACCATAGAACACTGAGTCTGAGATCATTAAGTAGGCAGCCAAGTGGAAGGAGGCAAAAACAGAGGAAGAAAAGGGCAAATTTACTGGGACTATGACAGCCTTTTGAAACTCAAACAAGGAATCAAAAATTTTTTTTCCAGATGCCGGTAATCTAATCCAGAGTTTTTAACCTGTAATCAGAGTTTTGACATAAATAAGCAAAGAAATCAGTCTGACTCCTTAATTTTTTTTCCATGTGCATGTGTGTGTGTATGTGTGGAGCTAAGACAGAGAAAAAGAAAAGATACCACACGTCATGCAATCTGCTGCAAAAATATTGGTGACCGTAGCAATAATCAGCAGGACAACAAGTTTCAAAACCTTAAGTTTTCTTGTCTTATTTTGATCCAGCCTACCCCCTTAAAATCCTTAATATCCCCCATACTTTCCTAGCCATTTAGCTTTCCAATGAACCTAGAATACCAGCCTAAAAGCTACTTTGATAGTCATCCTACAGTGCGTTAAATTGCCGAAACTGATACACCAAACAAGAATCAATATGAACCTCATCTATACAAATATAGCTACATAAGTACAAATGTAAGTCAATATTCAGAAAGTAATATCAGAGTCAGTCTATAAATAGCACTACTCATAAAAACAAGACAAGATGACAAGTTCTCTATCTTTAAGAAAAGATGTCAACAAAATAGCAAGAAATTAGTTTAGACCTTAAAATATAAAGCAACATGTTAAATTCATACAAATTTTCGCATTTTTGGAAGTTAACTAGCCTAGGTAATTTCAAAGCCACTATTTTTCTTTTTAGTTGGAATATCAAATTCAATCTGGACTCTACATGCAACATGCTCTTAATTATATCAATATAAATATGCCAAGTTGAATATAAATGAAGCATATGAACAGATTTTCTCTACTCAAGAGCTCATTCCATATCCTTCCCACCTTGACTAATATATTGATTCTGAAACTTAAGTTGGTAAGTGCAATTTATTCAAAGCTCCATCAAGAACATAAAAAACAAACTAAAGACAACCTTTGAACGACTATATCTCCTTTGCGTTGCCAAGAGATTGTGAATTACCAGTGTCTTCCTAAAGAAATTTTAACCTGAACAAGTAAGCTAAGGCATGTATAAAAGGCTAGAACTGACAATATAGCAGCCGCCATGGCACACATTTTATTTTGGTATCAGAATAAAATTACTGTTTTCGCAGTTGCACCAAGATGAAGAGATAATAAGTCCATAGCATTTCTACACTTTCAAATAATAGAGAGGGAGGTCGCAAATAACACTTGAAGCAAAAACAGTTAGAGGTTATTAAGAAACAACAGACTAAACAACACTGAACATCCTAACTTTTCAGACTTCCAAGTATCTTACCTAAGAATCAGACCATCATTTACATATATGTAGATCTTCTGCATGCTTGTCCAACTAATTATAACACATGAATACCAAAGGTTGATTAAATGTCACTGCAGAACCAAATAAATATTTTACGGTTTGCAAGCACCAAATTATCAAATTTACACATTTGATCAAGTTTGTTAGCACATGAAACAAATTCCTAATGGTTTTCTGGCTAGCGCCTGCATGACCTTAATCTCATATATTCGTTTGTTTTTTAACGTAATGCAATTTCTTCTTTATGATTACTCTTTATCATGCCAACCATCACTTATGCAGAAGTAAATTTACATCCTTTCTTGAATGAAAAAGAGATTTTTATTTTTGAAAAAGACAGTTTTAAACTAAATATGCAGAAGAAAAAGGAAAATCCAATGGACTTATCAAGGTTCACAATGACGAGAACACAACTTTATATTCAACAGCACAACAAAATTCAAGCCATGTCAACGAGTTTTTTACATAGTATCCTAGCATATGTTTTAATAATATTTCAGTCACTTCAAGCAAAAGACTGCATAAATATGCATGAATTCAATTTTGTACAATCCAAAATGCTGCAAAAAGAAGGATATACTTACTGAGAATCCCATGGGCATATTCTTTCCTTCCAAAACGCTGCCATGGATCATTGTTCGAGTCAACATTCTTCTGATGCCTTGAGCTTGCCAAGTCATTATACTCCCTCACAACAGCATCTCCAAGACTAGCATATACAGCTTTCCAAAATTTTCGCTGTTCTACAGTATTCACAAACCTCATGGCTTCCATCTCTTCTCTTGTATACTTCATTTTGTGATCCCTATTCTTTTGACCATCATTTTGAGCTTCACCAACTCGGGTCATTCTACTTGAATCCTTACCAACACGGGTCATTCTCTTCTGTATGTCACTTGTCTGCAAATCTTTTATCCCTTCCTTTCCCTTTCTCCTTGGACGTTTTGCTTTCTTTCCATCAGCTTCTTGTTTCTCATTCTTCTTTTCTACAATATTTACACGACCATTACCATTTTTGGAGACTGGAACTGTAGCAATCAGTGCTGTCTCGTCAATTACTTCAACCTTCAGGGAACACCTGACATACTCATCAATTCCTTTGATAACGCCCAAGATTCCTGCCGTAGCATCAAAACCCAAAGCATTGTCCACATGGATTTTATCTTTAAAGATTGAACCAGCATCAACTTTCGCCAACAATTGCTTCTTTTTTGCTTCCAACATTGTATCAGCTTCCATTTTTTCCTTTTCAAGAAAGCCCTTTACCTCTGCATTGACAGAGCCCGTTTCATTTTCAATAGATTTGTACTCTGCTAAGACTCCATTGCCATCGAATTCTTCATTGTTGGCTCCCTTAATCTCTTTCCCTTTCTTTCCTTTCACGCCGTCGACAGTCCCTTCAATCTCCACTTTGTTTCGTTCACCATAAGAGACAGAACCCACCACAGAATCCTTTGTTTCTTGCAACTTCACACTGAAATTCCCAATCTTTCTTGCAAAATCTTCGCTATTCTCTTGACGATTAAAAGACCCAGGATCCAAATCAAACAAAACAACCTTCTCTTCGTCAACAGAACCCAGCATTTCTTGATTCTCTTCAGTACTGCTACGAAGTTCAGTCAAAGAGCACTTGACCTTCTTGGAAGAACTAGGACTGGGAAGGTCATTCATGATTTCTTGGTCTTCTTTAGTAGACGAAGCAACCCAAGATGACTCCTTTTCCGTTGAATCCTCTCGAGTAGAAACCGTAAAGATAGAATCTGAGAGTTCCTGCTGTTGTTGGAGAAGAAGAGTTTCTTCAATATCTGTTATTCTCCTTTTGGATCCAACGCATGCATCGGAGTCCATATCCTCCGCCATAACTGATTGGGTAGAGCCGCTTTGATCTTGAAAAAGATTAGGGTGAGAAGAAAACCACTTATTCTTTGAAAATTGAAATTGAAGAATTGCGGTCACCTTTTTTAGGGTTTACGAGGGAGACGGCAGGGGTTTATATATATATATATATATATATATATATATATAGTTTTACTAATATTTCCTTATACATTTCTTAAATTTTATTTAGAATATAAAAGGGATATATATTTTTTATTTATAAAATGACAATTTATATAAAAAAAAGTTTTTATATTTTCATTTTTATGTCAAAAAAAAATCATATTATTTATTCTTTAATTATTATATATATATACTTTCAATTTCATATCAAATATAAGAAATTTAGTTTAGTTTTACAATGACCTGATACTCTGAATATATTTTTTTATTAAGTTATATAAATGACTCTCAGAGTGAAAGTACGTATTAATCTAGTTATATTCATATGGATCTAACCTATATACGACTAGTTTTAAGCATATACATTTATATTTACATAAATTTAGAGCTTTTTGATATCTAATTTTGTACAAATATATGTAATTTTAACTACTGTTACATTATTTAAAAAATTATCATATTAATTTTAAAAAGAAATAACACATATATATATAAATATATGTTAGCCGTGTCAAATTAAAAAAAAAAGAGATTGGGAATATCATGTTTGTGTTAAACTAAATTAATTTTTTTCCGAAACTACATTTAATATAAAATTAAAAATATGTATATTTAAAAGTTAAAAAATAAAGAAACAAATTATTTTGATAGAAAAGTGAAAATTTAGAATTTTTTTATGTAATTTATCATTTATAAAACATTATTATTTTTATAATAAAAATTGATATTTTATAAAAAAAAATACATATCTTTATACGATAGAAAATATATAAAAAACTTGCAATCGCTTGGATTTATAGTTTTTTTTTTCTAATGTATTTTCATTTATTAAACCTCTAAATTTTAATTCATTAGATTAAACCTTTCAACTTTGTTTAGTCATAATTTTATTTTATTTTTTTAAATAAAATTTACTCATAAATAAATTATTGTTGGCTAAGAATAAATAATTTGATGACTAAACGAGATTCAAATTGAAGGACATAATTAAAATACAATTAAAATTGGAGGACTTAATTTAAGAATTCAAATGAAACTTACTTTAAACAAAATCAAATTTTAATTATATAATTTTGATAAAATAAAAATTGAATGGTCTAAATAAATAAATGCTTAGAGGTTTAATAAACAAAACTCATAACTCCGGAACCAAAGGATATATATCAACAAAAAATAATTGTAATTTATTTCCTAATTGATTGGTGAAATAAAAAAATAGTAAAATTATATTCTTAAATTTTTTTAACAAATAATTAAATGGTAACACAATGGCAGGTCGTCTTTAGTTCGAATAGCCGTAAACAATGAGCCAAGCAGTGAAATTCATCAAAAATGTATAAATTTTTTTTATTTTGTAATTAAATAATAATTTAGAATATATATATATATATATATATTAAAAATTCTAATTCGAACTAAAAAGTTTATTTGAATTTCAATTATGAATGAACAAAGCTTTATTTTCTTTTTTACTTCTTTTTTTTTTTTTTTTTGTGAGATTCATAGTGATCAGCATTACCAATGGGAGTTCAATAGGTATAAGATACTTCATCAAATCTTCATAAAACAGTAAATTTTGTTAGTTGACCTTAACAATTGTTTCAATTAATTCAAATGCATAATTATCCCATTTTGAATGATTAATTTTTAATAATTTTGAATCTTTGAGTTCACTATCAAGCAATTCAACACCAACACTGAACAACTTAATACAGATTAGAAGGATCAATAAATATAATGTGAGAACAAAGGGGATTCATTGAAACCAAACAATATCATAAATTCCAACTGATTAAAGAATCAGCAGCCCGGTGCAATACAAGCAAGCAAGCAACAGACAAGATGATATCAGTGATGTTAAATATATGCCTTAACTGAACAATCGGCATTGGAAGTAACCAAACTGTGCAGGAAACTGTTTCTTTGCTTTAGGTCTCTGGAGCTGCGGCAGCTGCAGTAGCAGCAGCCGGGGGCTTCAGAAGTGGTTGGAGCGCCTTGACAACAATGCTCATGTTTGGCCGGAACTCAGCTTCATATTGCACACACAGTGCAGCCACAGCAGCCAGCTGCAAGAGCAAACAAACAATATCAATAGGTAACCAAGTGCATTCCCCATGTACATGGATGATATAAAATAGAGGAATACCTTGGCCACTCCTTTAGGAGGATAATCTCCCTTCAACTTTGGATCCACACATTGTTTAACTTTGTCTTCACTCAGTCTTGGAGTAGCCTGACAAAAAGCAAATTTGCTTCACAAGAATATTTAACTAAAGGGGAAACTGCTGAAAGTAGGAAAGATGTTAACATTCACAGAAACAAGAAGGAACAAGACTCAACTGGAAACATCAAGACTTACCCAAGTAACAAGACTCTGCTGTCCTCGTGGCATGGTATGATCAACAGGTTTCCTACCAGTTAGAAGTTCCAGAAGAACCACCCCAAAACTATACACATCACTTTTCTGTGTTAATTGCCCGGTCATTGCATACCTGTAGAACAATTAGACAATTCAAACATCATTATATTGCTCCATGATAAATTGTATATATTCTATCCAAAGATGAAAATAATCAGATGACATGAAAGGACACACATGGTCAAACTGATTATTGAAAAATATATATATGGATGAAGATAACTTCCACCAAATAGTTGGCATTAAAAGAAATCTTACAATAAAGAGCTTTGAAAGCTCCATATAGTTTTTCTGGAATCATTACTTAAGCAAAAGAACATGTAAATGTGAAGCAAAAACAAGGATTATCAAAAAACATAGCAGCAAAATGTAGAGATGCACATTCAGAAGAAAATGCACTTCCAACAAGCAGTTGCCAATAGGCATTATAAAAATAAATAAATAATTGTAAATGCCACGGCGGTTGGGAGGTCAACATAATCTGCTGATAAAAAACATCCCACAAACTACATCCGAAACAAATCTCTGATGAAGATCCACAAATGGCATTATCTTAAAAAATATAGCATTTCCCTCCAACAAGGAACTAAAAGAAAATTGCAGGAACTGCATTCTTCAAATAGATCGAGCAAAAATACACCAAAAAATTATTTTAATATATATATATATATATCAGACACATAACCAAAAATTTTTTTTTTAAAAATCTAATTAAAACAACCAAAGACCTTAAGTGAAACAAGAGATAATTAAAAAATGGCATAAACCATCCCTAGCCCCTTGTATTTGTCCATTTTTTCTGGTTAGCCCCCTTGATCAATTTTTGTACCGGTTGCCCCCTGAAATCCATTTTTTATCCTATTTGCCTCTTGTGAAATTTTAAAAATGTAACATTTTGCCCTCCCATGCTGATATGGCAGCCGGAATTTGATTTTACATTTTTTAAGTGATTCCGGCAGCCATGTCAACTTGAGGGGGCAAAATATTACGTTTTTAAAATTTCACAAGGGACAAATTGGACCAAAAATAAATTTCAGAAGGCAAATAGTGCAAAAAACCAATCAAGGGGGCTAATTGAGAAAAATTAACAAATACAGGGGGCTGGGGATAGGTTTAGCCTTAAAAAATCAATTAATGGTGCATGTCACCACCTAAAGAGAGGTTGTAAAGCACAACCAAGTTCGTTTTAGCATAATATCACAAATTTAAGCAATTTAAACTAGGCATGATAACAAAAATTTACATTGCATTTTAAATAAAATGAAGTATCACAGGTAATAAATTCAGAACATGAAAGTCCAAAAGTAAACACATCCAAGGACACAAGTACAAAATCCGCCCCACTAAACTTTTATTGTTTGTTTACTTTTTTGAGAACTAATCTTATGAACAGCCCAACTTATTTTGAAATGACACAAAATTAAAAACAACCCATAGATGAATACTTTTAGTACAAATTGTAATGGAAATTGGATAAAATTTAAAGTCAAAGAAATGACATATGACATATGATATACTTATGTCCAACACCCGTAAATTGGAGCTATGACAGCATCAATAAATTTTTCATAAGAATCACATTTCATTACTATTTGCATAATCGCTTCCATATCTATAGAAATCCTGAAAGAACAGGTAGTAGTTATAAAAAAAATAACAACACAAAACCACATCCTCCTGTCCAGAATTCTAGTCTCCATGTTCAAGACCTTATCCCATGTCCAAACATGACTCCACATCAAAATTTTCAATGCATTAAAATATTTTCCTGACAGTCTCTGTCGAGTTGACAATATAACCTATATTCATCATGTAATTAGAAACAGTGGTAGTAGGCACATACAAAACTATTAAGCATGATGATGCACAAAGAAACAGAAGGTTCACTGAAGCATTACTCTGGAGCATGATAACCAAAAGTTCCCAAAACACGAGTTGAATGAAGCCGAGCAGCCATATCAGGAGCCTGATTTGAAAGGTTAAAATCCGCTGTCTTGGCTTTGAAGTCTTCAAATAGAAGCACATTGCTTGATCTGATATCTCTGTGTATTATTGCAGGTTGTAGCTTCTCATGCAAGTACTCCAACCCCCTAGCTGCATCAACTGCAATTCTAACACGCTGCATCCAATCAAGTGTGGGACCTGGCTGTGCACCTTGAACTCCTTTTCTACCTATCACCGTGAAAGCAAGTAAAGTCAATCAATCATTATTTCCAAAGAAAAATCGCTGCTAAGTCATATAAATTATATGTAATTGACTAGTACAAAATGTGAGCATCCACCATGCAGTATATCATGGAGAGATCCCATAGTTGCAAATTCATATGCAAGCACTCGTAGATTTCCTTCGACACAATAACCAAGCAACTTCACAACATTTTCATGCTTCAACCTTGACACCATAGAAACCTGAAATCACAATGCAGTATCATCAGGAATCTCCATACACTAGAAGCAGACACAATTATCTAACATATGTTATAATAAAATCACAATAAGAAATGGACATAAGATGTCTGTTTCTTCCCAAATTAAATACATACCTGAGTCAAAAATTCAACATTTGACTCTTGCTCAGATGCAACATCAAGTTTTTTTACTGCCACAGCTTTCCCATTATCTAAATTAGCATAATAGACTCTACCATAGGATCCTTCACCAATCAATGCCTTTGAACCAAAATTGTCAGTCTTCTCTTTCAATTCTTCCAAAGACAAAGCAGGCACTTCAATTGGAGGGGCTTCCTTCTGCACTTCTGCTCTTACAGGAGCTGACACCTTTGAGCCTTTTGGAGGGTTCCCTATTATTTTTTTATTTTAAAGAAAGAAAAGGCCAAAAATTTGCAATCATCAGGATATTAACCATGCACAATCCATTTTTTAAGACAACATAGGAAATAATGAACCACTATAAAAGAAAAATAACGTAAAGTAGAATCATTCAGAAACATCGTATGATGGCTCCTTCGTTTCTCAGTTCTCCATTGAAACTTTAAATGCAACCAAGAAATAACAGAATTTACTTTTTCCCCCTTAACTCCCAAATACCAATTTTTTGGAATTTATGCACCTAAAAAATAATCCATTAATTGATTTAATTTGTTGCATTAAATAATTCAGTCCTAGATCCAAATGTTAGGAAACTTAGAAAGGATTGGGCCGATCTAGTGCCTAAATGGTAAATAAACTGGTGCTGGGGTGACACATCAAAGACAGTTCACAAATTAACTATTTGGCATTACAATTCAATAGCAATGATAATTCTAAAGGATGCAGATGTATTCTTATGCAGGTAGTGAATATCTAGACACAGCATAAACATAACCCACAATCTCTATATAGTTCCATACAAAGTTCCTACAAATATAGTTTCTCGCTCATTTAATTAAGCTTGATAATTTCATATGGTCAAATCAACACCCAGAGTTCCCAATAAACTTTTTTGCTGTAACAATGTGTTTAAAGCTTGATGATGAACATCAAAAAGTCTCAGACAGAACTTCCTTAGGTTTAAGTTGAAAACTCAACTGCAATTATGGAAAACTTGCATAAAATAAGATATAATTACAAAATATGTACCATCTTCATAGTGCTTTGGGATTCTTAGGTGCTCATCTTCTCGTGAGGGATACGATTCTTCCACATGACAAGTGCAACAAAGCCACCTACGCATCTTGTCTCTCTTCCTCAAATATAAATCGTCTACAGCACTTGTCTTGTCCAATATAAAGTAATCAGGAGAATGTGCATGTGCCTAATCACACACACAAAATGTTCAATTCATTCAACACTAAAACTTAATAATACAAATAGTGAAATTAAAAAGACAATTCAGCAAGTAACAAATTACAATCTATAGGATTTCTGTTATCAAATCCCATCATTTAAATAAAACACGAAACTGGAATTACAGGATGGTAATAAAGAGACTGGGCATTCAAAAAGCATATATAATCACATTAAATACAATCCAGGAAATGATGCAAGCAACTAGGTACAGTCTCTGATCATCAAAAGACATTCACCATCAATTTTGTTTTTTGACTTCGATTTTATATATAATGAAAAACTAAAATAAATTTATGCAAATCAATGTCATCTTAATCAACATATTCACCTCGATCAATAGTCATACTGCAAAGGAGAATAATGAAAAAATAGACCCATTAAACCAATTTCCCCAATAAACTGATCAAACGGATTTTTTCTCCCCGTCAATCCATATTAAGCAAATAAATTAAAATAAGAAGCAAAAAAGAGAAAGAAGAATGCAATCGAGCCTCACCCCGAAATTGCGGTGATGAAAATTGTCCGCCATTAAAGTCCGAGAGAGAAAAACTCAAGGTCAAAAATAAAACCCTAAAAATTCTTCAAAGAAACAATTCGAGAAAGAAAGAGAAGAACCGAAAGGGAAAAAAACCGTGCAGATGAAAAAATGAAACCCCCAAAGAAAAGAAGAAAAGAGAGGTGGAAATATAAAAACTGGTAAAAGAAGCAGCAAAAAGTAAGAATAGCCCAAGATCGAAACCGAAATAACAGGAAAAAACAATATACCTGATAAGCTTTCTCTCTCTAAATCGCTGGAATTGTCTCTAAAAATTGACTGCTTTTGAGAAAGAGAAACAGAGTGGACATAAGGGTTTTGCTTTAAAAAGCAGAGCAGAGAGAGAGAGAGAGAAGGACAGAGACAGATTGGCAACGCGCAAACAAAAGAATGAAAATATATTATTTATGTTGTAACTGTTTGTCATTCTCGTTTCTCTTTTCCCCTTCGCTTTCAGTTTCCCTCTCTCTCTCTCTCTCTCTCTCTCACTTAAGAATAATTTACTTTTTTCCTATAAAAAAAGAATAATTTATTTTTCGTTTATAAATATATATATATATATATATAATTTTTTTTATCTTTTTGTCAAATCATTTTAAGTTTGAAAACAAATTACCGATAAATCTTTCAAATTTTAATTTTGATAAGTAAAAAGTAAATTTTTAAAAATGCAATAGTGCATCATTTGTTCTTTAGTTAAAAAACTTAAATACCAAAAATATAGAAGTGCTGAACAAAAATTGTAAGTACTATCAAATTTTGCAAATAAATATCTATACAATAATGGTTTGAACAAAAGTAATTTTCAATGAAATTTAATGGTTTTTAAAATTACTGTTAATTGTTTTAAAAATATATTTAAATTTTTTTATTTAATTAACTGATTTTTTTAATTTTTTTAAATTAATTTTTTTAAATCTAATCTTAAAAAAACATACTTTTACATATTTTTATCAAAAATAATTTTTAAAATTTAAAAAAAATTAAAAATACAAAATTTTGTATGAAAAACGTTTTTCCAAGCCGCAGTGGAAACTTCAAGAAACAGTCTATAGGGCACACTGGACTAAAAAAAATTAATAAAATACATTATTTAAAGCCACTTAAGCAAAACGGTACCGTTTTGCACCATTTGAAAGGGAAAAAAAAATTCCAGGGATCGGGAGACCAGATCTCTATAGGCAAAAAGGGCTTCTGATCGTCTCCGGCCAAAATCAAGGGATCTACAGGGGTGGGTTGTGCTCCTATTGGTTCAAATCAACCACGGAACCGTGATGGTCCTTTCATTATCGGAGATAATCGAAATCAAGGTGCTGAGATTATTGGAGTCCTTCAGCGAAATCAAGGTGCTGAGAATATCGGAGTCTTTCATTAGCGAACGGAAAAAACCGAAAAAGAACCAAAAGAGGGGGAAAACAACAAAAGCACCGCAACTCGGCTATGGTTGTGGTGATTTTGTTATTTTCAAGAAATAATTGGGTCGAATCTGTCTCGCATTGCCTCTGGGTTAGTCTCCTCATTGTTCAATTTTGATTGATTTTTGTGTTTTCTTTGTTTATTTTGAGATCTGGGTTCTTTGTTGATGGTATTTTTTTCTCTTGCTCGTTGCATTGTGGGTTTTCATTTTATTTGTTTGGGTGCTGACAATAGAATGCAGAAATAATGAAATAATGGATTTTAGGTCTTCTCTAATGTGATCCAATATTTCTTTGGCAAAGGCTTTATCTTTTTATCTATGTTCGAAGAAGGTTACCTGGTTTTTTCGCTACTAAGCGAAGGGGCTGGGGAGGTGGTGAAGGGTTGTTGTTGTTACTGCTTCTAGGCGGTAGAGGTGAAGTGTTGGTGGAGGTGATCGATTATTTGATGGTAGTGATGGTGAAGGAGTTGATGGGGGAGGGAGTACAGGTGGTTAGTTATCAGGCGACGGTGATGTAGGAGGTGGTCGAGACTTGGTTGGTGGCGGTGGAGGTGCAGCCAGTGAAGGTGGAGAATCAGGAGGAATTTCGAGGACATAGTTTTTTTAACTTAATCTCTTATTTTTCTTTAAATTATAAAATTTACCTAAATTTAAAATTCAACATTTTTTAATAAAGGCATTGCCACGTAGGCTCAGAAATGCCAAATCATTAGTGAAGCTCTGGTACTAAATTTCACCAAAAGTTACTTTTGTTCGAACAACATTATGTAAGTATTTATTTGCAAAGTTTGATAGTCTGTGTTATTGTTATTCAGTACCCCAAATTTTGAATTTTTTTTTTTTTGTAATTAAGCTTAAAAAAATATAGGATGAGATAACAATTAAAAAAAGTTGGCGTGGAGTTTAAAATAAAATCAAAGTGTTAGACTTTTTTTTTTCTTTTCTATATATATTCTTGAACTAAATATTTATTTTGTTCAAAACAGATTTATTTGTCTGAGTATTTTACTTTATTACATAATATTTTATTTGTGGACCAGTTGGTTGAACTCCCTACAGCTCTGTAGATATAAACAAAAAAGGCAAATGGAATTGATTAAATTATAATGCAAGCTATGCATTTGTAAAAATTTCCTTAAGATTTAATTTTGACTAATAAAAAACACTAAATCTTGATAAAGAACATCAATGCAGTAAATAAATCAAATTTCAGAAATTTTATAATTTAAATTTGACAAAAGTTACTCCCAATACTTGTCCGGTTTCGTTATGGCTCAAAATATTTTTTTAAGTCCAGTTTGCCGTTTGAAAATGGATAACTGGACCCAAAAATATTTTTAGGGGTTAAAATGATAAAAACTGAAAATATAAAGAGTTGGATATGATTTAAACCTTTTAAGTTTATACTCTCTCTCTCTCTCTCTGAAAAATTAGGTTTAGTTATATTATTATACATATTAAGAAAATTAGTTAAATTAATGATTTTTACTTAATATTTTTCAAAAATAGCTTTTATTTATTTTTATTTTGAAAATAATCATTTGATTTTTTTAATGCAATACTCAAATAAATACTAATGTAGATATCAATTAATTTCAAGAGTTATTTAAAGCAAAAATTTTAAAAATTAAATAAATATTTATGTATATTTAATAAGATGATATGTAAATAAAAATATATTTGTAATTGAACAAAATAGCTAAATTTAAAAAATAAATAAATAAATGGCATATAATTTTAGACTGTCAAAAGTGAAAAGTGAAATCATCCCTAAATTCTTATAAACAGTCATCACAATATACATGAAACTTAGGAAAATTCACACAAAAATATCTTAAACATGTAAAAAACATATGGTGTACTGTCATAGTGTGTTTAAAATTTATTCAGTATCAAATAAATATGTATTATTTTAAATGATAAGGACACACTGTTAATTTTTAAAACCTTTATTTATTATTGTAATTTATTAAAATCTTAAAGAGTTATAGGTAATTTGTTCAAAAAGTTAAAAGTGTAAGGAGTCAAATGAAAATTTTAAATGAGACATAAGGGTAAATGATTCAATTTTCAGAAAAGGAAATTAAGGTGGGGCGGCGGGCGGCCGGACGGCCCAGAGAGAGTGTACGAGGAAGTGCATCTATGGATTGGTGAGATGGCCAATGTTATTCTTTCTGTCGTTTTGCCTACTCTGGTTTTTTTTTCCCCCGAAAAAAGTTATGTTTTAAAAGAGTTTTTTTATTAATTAAGCGGCCAAATTATTTTTATGTCAAAAATAATTTTTTATTTTTAAATTAAATAAATAAATTTTTAATATTTTATCAATTTAGATATTTCAGTCAATTATACAGAAAATGTGTTTAAATTTTCTGACAAATATTTTTTTTACTAATTAAACAATTGATTCATCAATATTTTAAAGACATTTTATTTGTTCACGTGAAAGATAATATTAATATTTCAATAAAATGATATTAACTAAGCAGTTGATTTGCTAAAAAAATTCAGACACATCAATAATTTTATTTACAAATTTAATTAAAATATTTAAATTGATAAAATATAAAAAATTCATCATTTAATTGAAAATATTAAAAGTACATATTATTTTTTATAAATTTCAGATTTTTTTAGCAATTTAGTCTAATTAAGCTGTAATTAAATCTAAATTCAAATGTATAAAATTGTTATTTTTTTAATATTAAACTGCAAGTATCACTTGTGATAACCAATTACATAAGAGCGTGTATTAATTGAGTTAATCTATTCTCTCTCTCTCCTATATATATAAGTCCTAAATAAATGAGTTAAGTCATTAGTAAAATGTGTAAAACTTTTTATTTTTATTTTTAATATAATATTACTATTAGTCTGATTAATTTAGAATATGTTGGATAAATTTTTAAACAGTAATAAAATACTATTATAAAAATTTTAGAATAATTGCATACCCAAAATTAGAATTCTATACTTTTACGTAAGTTGGAAAAAATTTCACGCCTTCGTGAATTGAAATACGAAACTTTTAGGTATCTTCAAGTATAGTATATTAAATAGGTAAAGCCAATGAATAAATGATTTATTTATAGTAAATTAGTTTTTTTATTAGTATATTTTGTATGTGATTATTAGATATTAAATTTATCATTAATCATCATTTAGTTTTTATATAATTTTTTTTATTTTTTATAAATTTATTTCATCTTATTATAATATTTTATTTATAGTAAATTATAAAAATCTATATTTATCTTAAGTTCCATTAAATTACTAATTTGTTCATTATTAAGAGTCATATATAAAATATAAATAAAAAATATTTTAATAAAGTAAATTATTAAATAATAAAATTAATCCAATTAAGTAATACAATTATATTGACTTTTCGGTAAATTTATCAGTCATACATACTTTCACTTTTATATATACAATTAGATTAATTTTTTTTTATTAAAAATTATATATAAAATATAAATAATAAATATTTTACTGTTGCTATAATAATAAAAAATATAATTGTTTATCGTTTTGAATTTTAAACTTAATAACAGAGCCCAAATATTAACGGGGCAAATAACTAAGCAAACGCAAGGAGACCAGCCAGTAGATTAGATGGTTTCATGCATGTAACTGCGCATCTGAATGTTACCCACGGAACCGAATTAAAAATGAGTACAAGCAATATTCACAATATTATGGTGCTGCCAAACAAAAATCCAATCGAACAGCCACATTTATTACAAAGCAGTAAGAGCCGATTGCGACAATTAACATAATAGTTCGTTCTCTTGGATCATCCTAGAGAAGAAAAAAACATGAAATGAAACGCGATGGATAAATATAAATGGCAATACGATGCATATTCCATCTCCCTTCTAGTAATTGAATAATACACTTTTCTTGCTACCCTAGTAATCAAGAACCCTCCTAGATGAAAATTCCTCGACATATGGAATTACCTAAAAATGGAACAACCAGACATCCAAGTTAATTGCATCCGTGATTACTAAACTTTGTATTGATTTCATTTAAATTGCCAAACTTTTTTTGTAATACAAAAATAACTGAACTTAATTTTTATTGCACAAAAATCATTTTCGGTCAATTGGCTGCTCGGTTGTTTACATGTTGCTTACATGGCAATGCGGTGGCAGTAATGTGGCTCAGCATCCGGGCAGCCTACGATATGAAAATGATTTTTATACAATGAACATTAAATTCAGTTATTTTTGTGTCACAACAAAAATTTGGTCATTTAAATAAAAGTAGTAATACAAAGTTCAATAACCACACTTCAATTAACCCGGGACATGCTAATAAATGGCAATCATATCCCAACATTTTGCACAAATTTAGATTACAAAACAAAATCATGATTTGACAAATAAACACAACCTTAAAACTGCTACAACTTATACAAATGGAAGCTCAAAAATTAATGCAATGGACAAGGTTTTAAGTGAATTAAACAATTCCCGAAAAGTACAATTCAAAATAACATAAACATCTTGTGGTTAATTATTTCATACTAATTATTTATAAGTTGGACCACAGTTATTCCTATTTGCATCTAAAGCTTAATCAAAATTGAAATTAAATCATACTAAATACAACAACATTTATAAAATTGAGGATCACACACACCAACACTCAAATAGTTTAGAGTATTATCGCACTAAGATCATTAACCACCGTTTGATTTTTATATAATAATAATTTTGTCCAATAAATTAATTTTAGTTAAATCTAATTATCATACAATTAATTCATATTTAATTTAAATATTAATGGTACTATATAAAAAAAATCAAGTAATTATTTTATTTTTTTACTATCTTCCTAATATTTTTTTATTAAATTATTTTTTAGTTCTTTTTAATAGTAGTTATATATTTATATCGTACTATTTATATAAAAAATCATGTCAAATTATTATATCTATTAATAATCTTATTTTTTTAATTAGATATTGAACTCATCATTAATTACCATTTGATTTATAAATTGTTTTTGTTATTTATTAATTTGTTTCGTCTTATTATGATATTTTATTCTCAATGAATTATAAGAGTGTATATTTATCTCAAATTCCACAAAATTACTAATTTATTCATTATTAAGAGTCATATATAAAATATAGGTAGTAAATACTTTATAGACATTTTGCATGTCCTCCATATTTCCACATGCAATGCAGATAGTTTTTAATAATTAAATTTATCATTATTAATTAAATAGTAATAATAATATTGTCAAACATATTAATTTTAGTTACTTTTAATTATCATTAGTTTTTTATTCACGTGATTATTAGATATTAAACTCGTCATTAATTACTATTTGGTTTTTATATAATTTTTTATTATTAATTTGTTTCATCTTATTTGAAATGTTAATTAATTAATTAATATTTGAACTAAATATGGAGTTATAATATTACAACAGTGTTAATAAGTTAACTTCATTTTAATATTAATAAAACTATTGTTTATAGATAACGTCCTAATGTTACTTATATTTGAGATTTTAACATATATTTATCTCAAATTTTAATAGTCATATATAAAATATAGGCATGCACGTGATTATTAGATATCATCATTTAGTTTTTATATAATTTTTTTTATTTTTCTATTAATTTGTTTTGCCTTATTATGGTATTCTATTAATAATGAATTATAAAAGTGCATGTTTATCTTAAATTTTATCAAATTACTAATGTAACACATTATCTATATAATAGGAATGAGCGGAATGTCACATAATTTAATTGATTAAATAAATATATCTAAATTTATTTTTTTTAATTAATAATTTATTTATCTGATTATATTTATATATCAAATTAGACATGTATATTTTTAGTTTATTTCATTACACGTCATTGTTTCACGTTTATACTATCATTAGTTATAATTATTATTTGCATACTAAATATTTATAAAATATCAAATATATATTCTTAGTACATATATAAAACATAATGTTTCACTCATATGCATGTCCAAAATTTAAAATAAAATATAAATTGACCAATCCACTAGCTAAATTTTTTATATCTCCTCCGATATGGACTTAAATTTCTTCTTTTTGATCAACTTAATCCCTATAATCTATAAGTTCTAGTTCATACGTGAGAAAAACTCACGCTAATCTATATCTACCTTAGTGGTATATATAAGCATCTAAGTTTTTCCGGACAATCACATAAATGCATATTTTAAATAAATTATAACACATTGAATTTATATATATATATATATATATATATATATATAAAAGCTTATCAATTTACAAAATTATCTTGCAATTTAATAACTTATACATATCCTATTTTTAAATTTTATTCTTCTAAATTACTTACACACAACTTAGAATATACCATTTCACTTAATCAAAATCCAACTAATTTATTTAATTATTTCAAACTTTATTTGGTAATTAAATGAACCTAATTATTATATTTCTTTTAATTATTTATTGACCAATAATTTAGATAGCCCAAATCTCATTCTCAGACTGTCCAGATACAAAAAAATAAAGTATAGACGCTCGCAGAGTTTTAGCCACTTGGTCTGAATATAACTATAACCATGTCTAAGTAGAGTCAGGGGTACTCACGGAGCTAAAGCCACTCTGTCCCTAAATTGTATCAATATCAGTACCGTAGTCTCTTTTAATAGTGCATCATCTATCCTAAGCTAGTCCTTATATAGAGAAATGGACAATTAAAATTATTAATTATTTATTCTTCATTGTATTAATATTTTTCATAATTGATATTCATTTTATTTTTAATAAAATCACATATTCACAAAATTAATTAAAAATCATATAATAACATGATATTTTATCATAATTTGCTAATTAAAGCAATTCAACATATTTTAAATTAATTTATCATAATATCAAGCTAATAAATTTTTATTATTTTATTATAATTAATAATATTTCTTTTGATACCAATTATGCCACAAGGTACCTAATTTCATCATTTTTTAAAACATGAACTATGCACACACATAAGCATGCATTTGGATAAACAAAAATGTATATATATATATGCATCTCGATAGTGCTTTTTCAAAACTCAATATCCATAATTTGAAACTTGTTTATTTATATTGTTCTTTTTCTTGCTGAGAGTCTAATTTGAACATATAATTGATTAATATATTATTAAAATATTTATTCCTAATATAGTTTAAGTAAATAAATAACTAAATAAATAAAATTTCTCGTAAGTGACCATTTGACCTTTTTAGAATTATTAACTTTATAATTTTTTATACACTAATCCAATTTAAATTATTCTTATTTTTAATTAAACTTAACACATTAACCTATAATATTCTATAATTTCATAATTTTTAAATCATTACACAAATTTTGGTGAAATTTCAAATTTTTTTATGTTTTATGCCATTAGGCAATTTTAAATATACAAATTTCAAAAATTCATATCTTTCAATGGGTGTATTATATTATTATGAAACTTTATGGAAACTTATATCAGACAATATAGAATATTTTTTATATTTACTACTTTTACTCATTTGGTATCTAAGACCCTTGATTAGTAGAGGAAATGTAATTGGTTCAATAAGGATAGCAATCGACCAGTATCACTTATTATAATCATAACTCACAAAATATACAATATTTTAATGTATTGTTTTCATTGGAGTTTAGGTAAGACATAAGCCTAAAAATTTTATTTTTATTTTAATTAATTCAGCCTAAAAATATTTCAAAAATGAGTATGAATTTACTAGATCTATATAAACACTAGAAGCAGCTGAATCAAAAAATAGCCATGATTAATTTCATAATAACTCAACCTACATAAAAATAACATATACCAAATTTAATAAACAACTAGAGCACATATAGATCTACAATTTTTTATATATTGAGCTTCCTTAAATTAGGCACTTAAGGTAATCGAAACAAGCCAATAAAAAGAGGTATTTCACTAATACGTCTACAAAAACCAATTTCAGTAATTTGCACACATATTTTTTCATAAAAAAATCATATAAAATTATTTATATAACCATAAACTTAATACATAAATTTACAACTTTCATGTTCAATGCTTTTCAAAAATATGTCTCTATAGTCATCAAAATTGGGACACTAATACACTGCTATAATACAGTTCTAATAGTTCTAAACAACCCAAGAATAATGGAGGAGATATTACTTACTGAAAATAAATTATTTTTGAGTGAATTTTGATGCAAATTTTGAGGAAAAAGAGGAAAGAAAGGAGCTATTAGATGATGAAAGGAAGAAGAATGGAAGAATTAGCGGAAAAATATAGAACTTAGCCTATTTATACCACCAAATTTGGTTTTACCGACTTTTAAGATTCCATAATTTTTTTTTCAGCTGAGTTTTTATTTATTTATTATTTTATTTTTTTGTCTATTTTTTTATTTATCTACTATTATTATTTCTATATTTTTACATATATTTAGTCTCACTAGTTTTTGCTAAAGTACAATTTAATCATATAGTCTTATTTAATCAAATTAACTACATTAATAATTAAATTTATTTTAATTTCTAATTTAGTCATTAATTCAAATTTATTCCTAATAATTCTTTTTGTGCTTTCTATATATATATATATATATATCATTCACATACTCATTCTAATTAAGCCTTAATTAGTTGGCATTATAACTAATTTGTTAATTATTAAGAATTAGATATATATATATATATATATAATAGAGCTAGTAAATACTTTATGGTCACTTTTCTTGTCCCCTTATTCTCATTTTTACATATGTTATAATTTGATTAAGATTGAGGCAATCATTAACATGTGTTATACTATGATTATTAAATATTTAACTCATATTACAACTTATATGAATATTAGTAATTTGGATAATCTAAGTCATTTTCTCCATGTGTAAAATTGAGAATTTCATATATAATTTGGTTGACAATTGGACATAAATAATAATATAAATATATCTACAAAACTAAGTCGTATAATTTTTAATTTAATAATATATATTATCGATTGTAGAATTATGAATTCAAATTTGAATTAAAATCAATTTTAAATTTTTTTTATCATTCCTTCCTAATATTTTTTTATTTGTATTCATAAAACATAAAAAATGTTGGACATTAGTATTTTTTTATGAAATTATTTTTTATTTCTTTTTAAATCTGATTTTTTTATATATAAAATATAATTATCTAGTTCTAATAGAATTGAACTTTTAATTAATGAATTATTAATAATATTAACTAATAAATTAAATTATTAAATGACCTAATTAACTCAATTAATAAATACAATCAGATTGACTTTTTCGGTAAAATTGTTTGTCCCTCCTATTTCCACTTTTATATATAGTATGATATAATTAAATCACAATTAATTTAAGTACTAATAGTTGTTAATTATATTTGATTCTTATATCATACTGTATATAAAAAAACTACGCCAAATTATCTTGACCATTATAATTTATTTGTGATACACAAATTATCTTATCCGTTATATTTTTTTACCGTGTCTTTCTAATATTTTTTTATTAAATTATTTTTTTCTTTCTTTTTAATATTAGTTATCTAGTTTTTATATCTAATTCTAATAGAATTAGACTTCTAATTCTAATAGAATTAGACTTCTAATTAATGAATTATTAATACTATTTATTAATAAATTAAATTATTAAATGATAAATTAACTCAATTAAGCCATTGTTTATGTGGGAGGAAAATATAGGGGAAAGGAAAATAAGGAGGTAAAATAAAGAAGTATTGTCATTTTATCCTGTTTGAGAATGAAGGAAAATAAAGAGATGAGGGAAAATAACTTTTATTTTTCACTCTCAAGTGTTTTGATATATGGAAAATACAGGAGGAAGGAAAATAATGATATATTTTTATTTTATTTTGTTTGGAAATAAAGAAAAATAAGGAGGAAAGATAAAATAACTTTTATTTCATTTTATCTTCCATTTTCTATTCTCTCTCCAAAAGAGAGAAAATAAGAAAGGTTGGACAAAAAATATCACTATCATTAATAAAATTATTTTTTTTAATCCTTGATTACTATCGTAAAGTATGCAATATATTATAAAATGATGTGAAAAAATATAAATATGTAATACTATAATTTTTCTCCTTTCACAATAAATTATCCAAACAAAGAAAAATATGTCTTATTTTCTTTTATTTATCCTGTTATTTTATTTATACTATTTCAATATAAAACATAATGAATAAAATGAAGGATAAGAAAAATAAAATTAATTTTCCTTCAGTATTTTTCCTTATGGGAGGAAAGTTTCTAAACACCACGACGAAAAAGAAAAATATGGAGGAAAACTCCTTAATGAAAAATTTTTAAACAAATTAAACTAATACAATAAGTTATCTTTTTTGATAAATTTACTTATCCACCCCTATTCTAGTGTGCAAATTTGCAAACTGGATTTGTTTGCCTGTTTATATTGCCCGGTAACAGTGAAACTGAAAGATAATAAAATATCAAGAAAAAGTTTACTTGTTTTTAAATTTTGACAAAACATTTTAATTTTGGTAAATGGGATATGACCAATTATGTGATCTAATTATATTCCTCCCTATAATTAGCTGTTTTGATTGTATACGAGTTAGTTTGTTATAAATATGAACTAGCTACACTTCTTTTTTTTTATTCTTAATGAACAAATAAAAAAATCTCCAACTAATTCTCTATCATCGCCTTTGGTATATTAAAATAATAAAATATGAAATTGTATTTCTAAATTGGTATTTTGAAATTACAATTTTTTTAATAGAAAATTAATAAAGAAAATGGAATATAAATTTAGAAATATGATAATCAGAATCATAAATCTTTTAGCCCAATATAAGATACCAAACCCAATTTTGAAATGAAAATCTTATTCATATTCCAATATGAAACATATCAAACGTATTCTAAGACATCACTTTAATTTTTAATTTAAAAAATTGTATAATTTTTAAATATAAAAAAATATTAATATAATATATCAAATTTTAAAAAATAAATAATAATTTTTTCTAACTTTTTAATTGTTGTATTTTACAAAACCGACATTGATCACTCAATTACAAATCTCAATGGGTGAAAAAGAGCTATAATTAGCAATTGGGATCAATAGAATTGGTACAATTACCACGAAACATTCATAATATTTCTACAAAATTTATTAAAAAAAAATTACTATTTATCCCTAATAGTTTGACATAATATACTAGTGTCCTTCTGAAATTTAAAAATTATATAATTTACTCTATATAGTTTAACATAATACACTAGTATCCTAAAAATTTGAAAATTATAATATTATTCATGTAGTTTGACATAATATACCAGAAAGAAAAAATTTTTTTTTTCTTTTGTTTAGGAGTACTAGTAAAATAAATAAAACTTGCATTGGGTACTAGTGTAATATGTTAAAACTTCAGAGATAAATTATATAATTTTTAAGGAGGCATCAGTGTATTATGTCAAATTACAAAGACAAATTATATAATTTTCAAATTTCAGAAAATATTAGTGTATTATACCACTTACATGAGGGTAAATAACAATTTTTTTTTAAAAAAAAACCTCTAAATCTAAACAACAAAGAGGGGAAACAGTGCCAAATAATTAAAATGTCAAATGCAAAAAGAAATACATAAATTTTAATAAAAGAAAACACAGTATTAGATGGTTGGATTTTTCCACTTTCCTCATAATTCCTTACACCCTTCAAACATATGGGATGGGGACACTCTAAAAGTAATACTTGACATAAAGATTATATATATACCCATTACATTAATTTGATCTAATTAAGAGACTGAGTGATGTTTTAGCAATGAGAAGAAAGGGAGGACAAAATTGAGGTGAAAGCTCAATGAGTGCCCATGATTGCAATAGTCTTTAGGACCACTGCTGGCAGAACTACTGCAAATTGATGATTAACAAGGCGCTTTATTTTGTTTTAATCAATTGCTATGCAACCAGGCAACTCCTTTTTGAGCTATCAATCTTCCTCATCTGCTCTTTACCCCAGTTCTTATTGTTGAACAACTGTTCTCCAAACAAAAAGGAAAAGAAAATGAATAAATGAAGAAACAGTTTTTTTTTTTCTTTTGAGTAAACCACAAGTATTTTTTTTATCAATTTTACGGTTTGATGCTAACCATGCTTGAAGTTTAATCATAGTTAAAGCTTTTTGCTATTCTCTAAAAATATGTTTAGTTGGGATTGAATTAAAAACTCTTTTTAACAAATCCAATTTGTATTATCTATAGGTGAAAACTTTTTTTTTTTTTTTTTGGTGGTGATGGAAGAAACAATTTCTTTAATACAACTCTTGGTTGGCAATGGAATGCCTACTTAGCAATATTAGTTGATGGTTTTCTCAGAAAAAATAACCAATAAGTATATAAAAATAAAAATTTAAACCAAAAAAATAAGAGAGAAAGCAATATTTACGTGGTTCGGTCTTGATTGCCTACATCTATGGAGAGTAACCAATTCTTCGTTATATGAGAATAACCAATTCTTCATTATATGAGAATAACAAATTACAATATAATAGAATTGTATTTTTCTTGAGTTGTTCAAACTCAAATCCACAATTTATTATATTTTCCCTCTTATAAAAATTAGAACAATAACTCTCATCTCTTTAGAATCCTTAGAGAAAATCTTCAAAACTTCCAAAAGTGTTTCCCGAAGCCTAAAAATACCCAAATAAAAACTCAAACTTGTAAATTTCTAAGTTGTTCTTGTATTTACTCTATTTACTTCATGCCTTAAAAATCTTTGATTTTGTCTATATTTATAGACTTCTAAAATTGTCAATCAAAAATAGAAATATTTGTTCAATTAGAAATATTTTTTCTAATCTAAGTCTCAAAACTATTATAATCCAAGTCTAAGATTTTTTCAAATCCAAGTCTAACTTGGATTCTTGCAATTTAAAAATCAATCTCAACAATTTTCACATTGATTTATTAATTGCAATAACTTTATTGGCCTAAATTTCTCAACTACACATACCGGAATAAGATCTTGGTCCTGTACATTAATTTTAAACATGATTAATATACCATGTGTACTTGAAACCAGTCAACGACGCTACTTGACTCCGAAGAGAGATCTCAATCTCTCCATTTAATCATTAGCAGATTCCACCCATTTAAAACTATCTATACCTTGGAAACCATTCAAGCATGTAATATGTTTCCAATTAATACTTAGGTCTTTATTGTACTACCAATTAGATGGTATACCTTTCGATGCAACTTTCTTTTCTTCAAGACCACACAATCTTAAGTAACCCTTATAATTCCACATTTAGCATTGCCACTAAAACCCTTGAAATCTAACATAATCAGAGAAATAAAATTCTTGCACATCTTTGGGATTATACCACATCCTCCAAAGTCATCACTGCTTTCTTATATATTTTGATTTTCACACTACCAACACTCATGACTTTCATCTTATAATTATTATTCAATTTTAAAGTATTAGTCAACCTTTCTTGAACTGTATCAAATAATTCCTCCTAGAAAAAAAAATGAGAAACACAACAAAAATCTAAAAACCAATCATTATAAGAATATGCATCAATCCCTTAGATGATTGCATGAACATCTTCATCATCTTAAGCAAGAGAAACTAAATTATTCTCTTCATCCTATTTTTTGTTCTTCTGACAATCCTTTTTAAAATGTTCATACTTTTTGCATTTAAAGCATTGAATATTATTTAATTTATTGACTTTGAATCTAGTTCTGCCTTACTTAGATCCTCCTTTGTCATTTGCTCGCTCTCTTTTACTTATACCTTGAGAAACTAATGTCTCACTATCTCCATTCTCATTTTTGGCTTTCCTTTGAGTTTCAAGAGATACCAATTGCGTCTGAACAACATTTATAGTCACAAAATCTTTTTCAGCAATTAATGAGTTAATAAAATTCTCATAAGAGTCAAAGAGTAAGAAAAGAAGCATTAGCACTTTATCTTCTTCCTCAATCTTAACATCAAATTTATTTAATTGATCTAAGATTTCATTGAATTCATTTATATGCTTCACCAGATTTCCGCCTTCTACCATCATTAGCCTATATAACTTCTGCTTTAGATGCAATTTATGGGTCAAATTTTTAGTCAAATAATTTTTTTCCGTTTGTCCCAAATTACCGCGGGAGAATTCTTCTCAATAACATTATTTATAATGTTATCATCGATGCAAAAATGTATCATATTATCACACATTTCCTCAAGCTCTTCTCAATTTTCATCACTTATCTTTTCTCGCTTTCTTTTTTCCTTTTCCTTCAATGCTTTTACTAGGTGTTGTTGAACTAGGAAATTTTTCACCCTTTTTTGCCAAAGAGTAAAACTGTTTTTTCTATCATACTTCTCTATTGTAAAAAATGATGATGAATTGTTTGATATGCTTATTGAATATTAATTAAAACTAGCTCTAAATTACTTGTTGGGAAAAATAACCAATAAGCATATCAAAATAAAAATTCAAGCAAAAAAAAAAAGAGAGAACATAAGATTTAGGTAATTCAGCTTTGGTTGCCTACGTCCATAGAAAGTAACAAATTCTTCACTATATAAAAAAAAAAACAAATTACAATATAATAAAATTGTATCTCCCTTAGGTTGTTCAAACTCAAACCCATGATTTATTGTATTTCTTCTCTCAATAAAACTAGAAGAATAACTCTCACATCTCTAGAACGCTTAGAGAAAATCCTCGGAGCTCCTAAAGAAATTTTCCGAAACCCAAGAATACTCAAGCAAAAACTCAAAGTTGTAAATTCTCAAGTTACTCTTATATCTGCTTTCTTTACTTCATACTTTAAAAGCTTTGATCTTGTCTATATTTATAGATTCCCTAAACTTATAAATCAAAAATAGGAATATTTGTCCAATTATGAATATTTTTCCTAATCTAAGTCTTAAAACTTATCTTAGTATAAGTTTAAGATTTATCCAAATCCAAGTATAAATTGGATTCCCACAATTTAAAAATCTTCCCAACAAATTTATCCCTCAGCTTCTTCTTCCATTACATTTTCCCTCCAACTCACTATCCACGTGAGCATCATTGTCGTGACTCTCATTATCACTAACAATAATATTACCAAAATGTTAGCTGTATTCTGGATTTAAACTTCAGAAAAATCCTTCTCAGAAAGTGGGGATCTTTCTGTTCTTGCCCCACTAGATTGAACTTCCATTAATCTAATGCTCTTAAAGATCATTAATCCTACTTTGTCATTGGCTTCAAAAGCCATTAACCTTGATGGATCAAGATCATGGGAAATGGGAATAAGCACTGATAACTTTGGTAACCAGCCACAACCAATCATGCTCCATTTTATTATCCAACCTAATAGGACAATGAAAATTTTTTAGATAGATTTAATCAATCACATGCTGATCCAATCATAAAGTAATATGTATTTAATTATTTTATTGACAATTGATTGATGTGAAGAATCAATATATATGTTATTGTATATTTATATTAGTCTATAGACAATTTGATAGATTAAATCTACCTAACAATTTTTTGTAGGATAAGTAGTCTTCTTACTACTTTACAAACAATTTTGCTAGACTTATCCTAACACAACTTTTCCTCATTTCACGTTTTTTACAGAATTCGAACGTTGATACTGTTTTAATTAATTTTGTTGTTAATATTTGTTTTAATCCATTAACGAAAGAAATATAGGATTATGGAGATTGGTTTAATCAATTGATATTAAGGTTTTGTTTGAAAGAATCAATCAATAGTTAAAAGCCCTTGATTTGAATCATTGAAATAGTAAATTAAATTTCAAGATTTGAGAAGGTATAAAAATATAAAGTTTGGTTAATTTCTCTTACTATTACTAAACTTTTTACAATTGGCCACAAAATGACTATTTGTCCTATAAAAATTATTTAACAATTTTTTTTCATAAAAATTACTTCCGACAAATGAGACCGTGTCAGTATCCAAAAAGCTGATGTGGCGCATGAGGCTATATCTGGTGTTGGATCTTTGCTACATCAGATGACACATATGCATTGACTCTAACTTTGATTGCCATATCAAATGTCCACGTGGTAGTACCATGTAGACATGGTTAATTTTATATGTGGTAATTAAATTATGGCCTAATTATATTTGAGTCAGAAAATAATGATTATTGAATGAAAAAATACCTAAGCATTTTAAGTATAACTATGTTTTCTTTGACGCGTGTTATACCTAATTATTAGGTATTAGATTTGTTATTAATTTTAATGAAGATTAGTAATTTATCCATTATTAATAATTATATATAAAATAAAAGTAGTAATTAATTTACAATTATTTTATCTGTCCCCCAAATTACTAATTTATTAATTATTAAGAGTCATATATAAACTATAGATGGTAAATACTTTTACAGTCATTTTGCATGTCCCCCATTATTCTTACTTTTATTTTTTATTAACTTGTATTGTACGCGATTATTAGATATTGAACTCGTGAATTGTATAATATTATAATATTTTATTTAGGAGTGCATGTTTATCTCAAATTTCATATTATTTTATTACAATTTATTCATATTAAATAAGAGGTTCATATATATCTCAAAAGAGTATTATATAAATATTTTATTGTCATTTTATCCGTCTCTTCAAATTACTAATTTGTCCATTATTCAGAGTTATATATAAAATAGATGTAGTATGTATTTTATGGTTATTTTGCATGTCCCCTTTATTTTTACTTTTATATTATTATTATTATTATTATTATGAAGTAGTTGAAAAATAATTTTTATTTTCTAATTAAAATGTAATTAAAGTATAAATTCAATGATTGTAATTGAAATTATTTTTTGTCCATGTGGCAGTTTGATGTGGCAACAAAATTAGAGCTCATGCCAATTTCATTTGACGTGGCATGACGTAGTAGAGGTCCTGTGCCATGTCATCTTTCCAACTAGTGATTCATTAAGAGTACCCGTAAGTAATTTTTATGGAAAAAAATTGTTTTGTAATTTTTGTGGGCAAAAAAATTAATTTTTATTTTGCATCAAGTTATAGAAAGTCTAGAAAATTTGTGTATTTGAAATAAATGAATCACTTATTATAATTTTTGAGAATTGAATTTCATGGAATTGATTGTAATTAATACAAAATTCTAGCAAAATAAAAAAAATTACAATTAAAATCAACAAAATGAGCCAAATAAATTATATTAGTCAAATGTGCTTAATGACTTAAAATTAACTTAATTTTTGACTTATTTTCCTTTTCATTTCACAAATACAATTTGTCTCATTTATCTTTTTTTTTTTTTAATTTTTCATCTTATTTTCTCTTCAATTTTCAAAAGCAATTGAATTCCAAGGATGTATTTATTTGTAGAAAACTGGGGCATTTTTTTTAGAAAACTTTTCAAATGAAAGCAGAAATTTTGTGTTTACTTGAATTATTTTTCTAAAATGAAAATATAAAACAGTTTTATTTATTTTCTAAATTATAATTAAATTAAAATTCAGAAAATAAGCTTCAATATGTTTTTTTATATAAGTTGTGACTTATTTTTAAATCAAAAAGAGATATTTTCACTTCATTTATTCCAAATTTACCCTTCGAATTTAAAGTGTTATAAAAAAAATTAAGAAGTTTTATATATAATAGTTACTCAAAAGAAAAAAAAAGGTTTTCTATATAATAGTAAATAAATATATTTTACAAATTTTATTAATTTTATATGAAAATGAAAAATTTCTATTTTTTTTAAATTAAAAAATGAAAACTGAAAATGTTTGTAAAAGTAAAAACATTCTAAGAGTCTTGTGAGGCAAATTTTATCAAATTATATAATATTATAAATAATAACTTATAATTATAATTATGTTTGAATTTTTTTTTCAAATATTGCAAGTATATATTTAGCAAAAATAATTTATTCTTACACAAATTTAACCTGAATATATATTTTCGCCTATTTATTTTTATATAAATCTACATTTTTTCTGAAAATTATTATAAAAATAATTTAAAAAATATATATCAAATTATGAATTTATTCTAATATAATTAAATAGAATTTTATTGAATTTCAAATATGATAATTCAATTAAATGAATTACCAGTACATATTTTGAGTGAATTTTACTGACAATATTTTTATTATCTAATTCGTAACAACTCATTATCTAAACTATAATTTATAAAAAAAAACTTTTTAAATTTTAATTTTATAACATATAAGTATTTAATGTCAAAATTTATTAAACCATTTAACGGAATGTTGACGTTGACTTTCTATATAAGTAAAAAAGTTTTAGCGTGTACAAAATAGGTTCTATATAATTTTTAAAACTTTCTCGTCACTTATTAATAATGAAGATTAGTAATTTGTCCATTATTAATAATTATATATAAAATAAAAGTAGTAAGTTATTTACAGTCATTTTATCCGTCCCTCCAAATTACTAATTTATTAATTATTAAGAGTTATATATAAAATATAAGTAGTAAATATTTTTACAGTCATTTTGCATATCTCCCGTTATTCCTACTTTTATTTTTTTATTAACGTGTATTGCACGCGATTAATAGATATTGAACTCGTGAATTGTATAATATTATGATATTTTATTCAGGAGTACATGTTTATCTTAAATTTCATATTATTTTATTGCATTTTATTTATAGTAAATAAGAGGTTCATATATATATCAAAAAAGTCTTATATAAATACTTTACAGTCATTTTACTCGTCTCTCTAAATTATTAATTTGTCTATTATTCATAGTTATATATAAAATAAAGATAATATGCATTTTATAGTTATTTTGCGTCTCCCCCTTATTTTCACTTTTGTATTATTATTACGAAGATAGTTGAAAAATAATTTTTATTTTCTAACTAAAATGTAATTAAAGTATAAATTCAATGATTGTAATTGAAATTATTTTTTGTCTATGTGGCAGTCTGATGTGGCAACAAAATTAGAGTTCATGCTAATTTCATTTGACGTGGCATGACATAGTAGAGATCCTGCGCCACATCAAGTTTCCAACTAGTGATTCAACGAAAGTGCCCGTAAGTAGTTTTTATGGAAAAAATTGTTTTGTAATTTTTGTGGGCAAAAAATTTAATTTTTATTTTGCATGAAGTTATAGAAAGTCTAGAGAATTTGTGTATTTGGAATAAATGAATCACTTATTATAATTTTTGAGAATTGAATTTCATGGAATTGATTGTAATGAAAACACAGTTCTAGCAAAATAAAAAAAATTTACAAATTAATTCAACAAAATGAGCCAAATAAATTTTATTAGTAAAAATATGCTTAATGACTTAAAATTAACTTAATTTTTATCTTATTTTCTTTTTCATTTCACAAATACAATCCGTCTCATTTATCTTTTTTTATTTTTCATCTTATTTTCTCTTCAATTTTTAAAAGCAATAAAATTACAAGGATGTATTTATTTGTAGAAATTTGGGGCATTTTTTTTAGAAAACTTTTCAAATGAAAGCAGAAATTTTGTGTTTACTTTAATTGTTTTTCTAAAATGAAAATAGAAAACAGTTTTATTTATTTTCTAAATTATAATTAAATTAAACTTCAGAAAATAAGCTTAAATATGTTTTTTTTAATATTTTCCGTTATATAAATTGTGACTTATTTTTAAATGAAAATAAGATGTTTTCAATTCATTTATTCCAAATTTACTCTTCAAATTTAAAATGTTATAAAAAAAATTAAGTTTTATATATAATAGTTACTCAGAAGAAAAATAAAAGGTTTTCTATATAATAGTAAATAAATATATTTTACAAATTTTATATGAAAATGAAATTTTTTATTTTTTTTAAAATTATAAAATGAAAACTGAAAATGTTTGTAGAAGTAAAAACATTCTAAGAGTCTTGTGACGCAAATTTTATCAAATTATATAATATTATAAACAATAACTTATAATTATGTATGAATTTTTTTTTTCAAATTTTGCAAGTATATATTTAACAAAAATAATTTATTCTTACACAAATTTAACCTGAATACATATTTTTGTCTATTTATTTTTATATAAATCTACATTTTTTCTGAAAATTATTATATACTTTTATATTACAAAAATTAAAAATTAAAATTTTTTTATTACAAATAATATTTGAAAAATAATTATTATGAATTAAATTACCATTTATGAAATTCACCTTACATATTTGATAGAAAAATGCTGTGAAAAAAAAAAAAAAGAAAAGAAAATACTATTTGCTGCAACTAACCTATATCTATATGTCAACCCTGCAGTCACCGGCAGAAGTTCCCGGCGACGAACTTGGACCAAGTTAAACTCTCGAATTACATAAAAGAGCTAAAGCTGCCATTCACGGCCATATCTTTCTTTGATGGTAAGTTTCTCCCTGCAAAGTCTTTTCATGTTACGCCGCTGCATCTGTGCAACGTTATTGGCTTTGCTCTTCTCGATATTTGCGTAATTTAACAATTTTAGTTTTTGACAATTAGATCAATGCTGTAGATTGTACAATGAAAAACGAAAATGAACGTTTTTCTTTCTTTTTCTTGGATTGTACAGTAGAAAGAAGAAAATTTAATGGCCAGCAACGACAATTTCTTCGCATCAGTATCCCTCACCAGCAGCGGCCGTCCGGTGCTCCTCCCCTACGAGGTGGAATGCCAACTTCTTTCAGGTGTAGACCTTGAATTTGAGGAGGATCTTGCCACTTCCCTCAGTTTTCCTTCAGTGAAATCAGGTCTGCTCATCCTCACCACTCACCGCCTCCTTTGGCTTCCATCCAATTCCATCTCCAATTCCAATGCAATTGCTATGCCTCTCTCCCTAATCACTCATATATTCTCTCAAAAAAAATCCATCAAATTGATGTTCCACTCTCCTCGGATTCGCTTCCAGATTTCCCTCAACTCCAGGAGCGTGGTGGTTACAGTTGTGGTCAGAGGAAAGGGGGATTGGGAGGGGTTTTTGTCCAATTTCTGGGAGAACTGGAGGGGAAAAGCTTGGGAAGGTGATGCTGGGGGTTCCAATTCCGGCGCTCCATTGGCAGCTTCTGTTTCTGGTACAAGTTCTAATTCAGGTGGATTTTATTCTAGTGATGGGTCAGTAAGAATGGTGGGAGTGGCAGGAATACTCAGGAAGGAGCAGGAGATGTGGGAAAGTACAGACAAGAGCTTGCAAGACGCTTTTCAAGACTTGAGTGCACTCATGGTATTATTTATGTTATATTCTTCTATGTTCATCTCTATCTAGTTATGATCTTAGCTGTTATTGGTCATATTTCTCTGGGTTAGCTTCTTATCATTCTACAAGTCTTGATTCAGAGCAAGGCTAAAGAGATGGTAATGCTAGCGGAGAAAATGAGGCTAAAGCTCTTGTCAGGCTCGAACTCTCAAAGTGGTGCGGGTAATGATGAGGAAATGGGCTCTAAAGATGAGATGCAAGATTGGTTGTTGAGCGTTGGTATTATATCTCCAGTCACAAAAGAGTCTGCAGGGGCCCTGTATCACCAACAATTGTCTCGACAGGTTTCTTGTTATTTCTTCTGAGACTCTTTACTGTCATTCTGATTTTCTCTTCTGACGCAATGCTACAGTTGTTCAACCTATCATCCCAGAAATATGTTTGCAACTTCTTGATGATGCTTCACTAGTTGCTCTTGGTTTCGGATTCTTGTTATTTCCTTTGGACTCCTATGATTTTTTTAATGGAGAAGAGATGTTTTCATTGGGTGGAATGCCTTCTAAAGTAAACTGCAATTGGTGTATAATGTATATAATTTTGTAGTTGTAATGGTCTTAGTAACAAAGCCTGCCTTATAGCCTCTGAAATGATGTCTAGTGTTCTTATGCTTGAAAGCTAATCATGCTTAAATTAACGAACTGGAAGGTGACCTATTTTGGGAATTTTTGAGGTGGGTTTTATGACTTTTTATTTTGTAATGAAGTTGGGATGGTGAAAGCTAAATGCTCAAATAATTTATTTTTTTTCTTATGAACAATTAACTGATGCTAAAGGAAATGAGGAAATAATTATGTGCTAATGATGCAGGCAACTCTTCTGCATCTGAGGATTTCAGATGGTTGAGTTTGTTCTTTGCATTCCTAATTATATAAAAATATTTTCAGAAACAAAACACGATCTATTTTAGTTTGTCCAATAATGCTGTTATTAGTGTACTAAACAACAAATATCCTCTGGAATAATGCATCAATTAGTTGGAACAGGTTGTTGTAGCATTTAATAGTCATTTGAAGTTTGCAATGGGAACTATGAAGCTTATATTCACCATTGCATGTATAGATTAGGCTCTATACTAGAAATTAATCATATTTAATAGTGCCTGCAGGATGAATCGCATTTGTTAAATTTCTAAAGTTAATATTTCATTGTTAGGCACTCATCATCATATTTATCCTTCATTCCCTGACAATGGTGGATGGGAGTCTGGAAGTTGATATTTTTTAAGGTTGAAAATGGTGCATATCTTTTCATCTTTATTCAGGAAAATCTTCTATACATTTACTTTTGTGTAATCACTTCAGAGAGCAGAAGTGGTTTGATTAAAGATGTGAATTAGAATGGATTAAGCTCGATATACTTGTGGTTGACTGTTTGTGTGGGCCTAGGAAGAAAGTACAAGTTCAATGTATAAATAAATTACAATTTGACGTAATTTGGATCTACCATTTGAATCACTAGGGGGAGGTGGGAGGGTGGCTAAATGTGAGAATAAAATGCCAGAAATTTTTTGGTAGCTGGAGGAAACAGTATTTAAAGCATTGTTTTGGTTATATTATTGAAGGAAAACATATAGGTCTTAATCTGTAATATTGGGCAATTAAAAAGATTTTAGGATTCATTTAAGCAAGGAAGGGTTAGAACCTGTTATTTTCTTGGATGCTCTGAATAGTAGCCCAGGTGATGTAACAGCTATGCATGGAATCAGAGAGAAACAAGAAGAATAATGAGGAAAGGAGAGAGATAGTTGAACAACCGAAGGGATAAGTAACTCTATAAACACTCTTCTTGTCAACAAAATCAAACACTTGTCCATTATCGAGGGCCCAAGAAATACTTAATCATATAGCTTTTTTGACCTTTTAGGATCAGCAATTTCAAAAAGAGGAATTCTAATAAATACACATAAAAGATATACCAAAAGAATTCTAAATTAGAAAATTTCTTATAGTATTATATCCTAAAGAAAATGTTACATGAAAACGCTAAGTCAATGTTACTTAGGACCAGGTACGATTTGGTACGTGGTATGGGGTATGGGTATGCATATGAGGTACGGGACTTCCCTTGGTACACAGTGCCGGGGGAGGGGGGGTTGGCTTAGTTAGATTGCTACTTAGGATCAAAATCTGCTTAGGACTAGATCTCCATGCATAACGTTCAAACTTCAAACTATAGTATTTAGTAGAAAAAAGAACCATAAGTGCGTAAGTAGCAATGTTTCCAGCAAAAGTATGTATAGCACTTTCTCCAAAGAATTTATTCTCTAAAGTCTTTGTATTTAGCCTTCACAAATTGCAAGTCCCTATGATCAATGCAGTCTTTCAAATCCTACATTGGTAGCTAAGATGGTTGTTTGCTTTTGTTAGCTTTGGTTAGTTTTTATGTTGAGAGATGGAATTTGGACATTTTGATGTCCTATTTTGGAGGAGACTTCATGATGGCTAGAGATGTCCTCTGAGAAGGTGAAAATAAAATAATTTTTTAATGAATAGGAATAAGGTTCCTATCTATCACTTTCTTCAAGATTATTGTGATACTGTTGAAGATGACTCACCAAAATTTTTTATAGGAGTTCCTTATCAAGAAGAGTGAATTTTATTTTAATTACTGTTCTTTATTGAAATTGGCCTATGAAGGTCGGTGATGCTTTTTCTTAATGTGTATTTTTCTGCACGAATCTAGATATATCAGTTCTGGAGGATATTGTTTTTCTTCCATGATGATGATCTTAATAATCATGTAGCGTTTTGGTATCAAACAGTTTACGGAAAAGAAAAAATTGGACTCCCCTATTTTCTAGGTAAATATCCCATAAGTTGTGGAACTTCACTTAGCAATCTTGCTGTTCATGGATCTCAATGGTGTTTATCCTAATATCATTGTTTAAAATTTATAAAATACCTATTTTTTTTTATTGTGAAAGTAAATCACTTTTGATGTATTATTTTTCTTCAATGAAAGCTAATTTCTTAATTTATTTTCGTGAAAATCTAGTTGGCAGATTTTGTCAGAAAACCATTAGAGAAACATGGGGGAATGATGAATCTTATAGATATATACTGTCTATTTAATCGAGCTAGGGGCACAGGTTTGTTTGATGGCTTAGTACTTGTTCTCTGAAAATAATTTTGATCTGTTAGAAGTTTGATTTGTGATAGCTTTTGTTAGATGGTAAATAACTAGCTTTTCATTTTGCTTCTATTTACACAGAGTTGATCTCACCTGAGGACCTGTTGCAAGCATGCACTCTTTGGGATAAATTTGATGTGTATGTGTTGTACTACCTTCAACTTTTTGGCATTCTGTTGTTTTGTTGATATTCTAGATATCGTGACAAATTAATTTCGTTTTTTCTGTATCCAGTGTTCATTTTTATATGTTTTGTCATTTAATAAAGATTGCCTTCGCTTTTGACAGACCAGTCATGCTTCGAAAATTTGATAGCGGAGTCTTGGTCATCCAGAATAAATCCCACAGTGACGAGGAGGTGATCTATTTAATTTCATACTGAACAAGTTAATTATAAGTTTATAACTAAAGTTGGCAAACTAACATCTCTTTAGTTGGTAAACTAACATTCAAAAGTAAATTCTATAAATTGAGGGCTTCTGATTTGGACAGAAGACCTAAAAGGTTATATCTAGACCTTGAATAGGAACCTTCTGCAGCATCACTATTGATATTGATCTCTAAGTTTTTGCTGTATAGAAGAGGAGAATCAGTGTGCTGCTTTTCATGTTGTATGTGCAGAAATAAGAATTTGTGATCTTGAAAATTTTTTTGGCTTCTGTCTATTATTTGATTCATCTAGATGAGATCTCTCACAGCAGTTCACCACAATTAACTTATGCAATCTGTCTTAGGTTTTTGCTCGAATCAATACCCTTGTCACAAAGCCTGATGCCCTCCAAGCTGGAATAACTGCTAGTGATGCTGCAATAATATTGGGCATTGCTCCAGCAATGGCTAAGGAGCATCTTCTGAATGCTGAGAGCAAAGGTATGTTTCCATGTAGTTTCCTCTTGAACCAATTAATGACGTCATGTGGTTGAAATCATCGATATTTGTTGGCAGGTATATTATGCAGGGATATAAGCCTTGATGGCCTTCGCTTTTATGTTAACCTCTTCTCTGAGATCAATTCTGATGACATTCACTTGTAAGTAATGGGACTATGATTGCTTTTGGTTGTTTGCCAGTATTATCAATTTGATCTAAAGGATAACTTTTTTGGTCCTGTGGCGGAGCTTCACAAGTGTGAATAGCTCTTACCCTTTGTTAAGTTTTTCTTCCCTCCAAGTTTGTGCTGATGTTGAGATTTGTTCTTAAGCTTCTTTATCAAGCCAACCCTAGTGTCCTAAAAGGAATTCTCATGTAGGTGGGATCATAAGTTTGTAATTCATTTGTTGGAAGTAACTAACGTTTTGTTTGGATCAAGACATGAGATGTGTAGGAAATAAAAACGGAATTAGATAAGAGTTATCCCTTGTTTAGATAGTTGATGAGGTGAGAAGGAAAGGATTTTGATAGCTAAACTCTACCTTCAAATACAATTTTGTTTTCTCTTCAAAATTGAGTGAATTAGAGTTTTGCTTCTGAAGTATGGGAAATGAACCTTTGCATAAGAATATATGAGAGTTCATGCTTGAAGTCTGTTCTTGTCATTTCAAACAATCAAGCATGAGTAGTTGTTGGATCTGATATTTCTTTTATTTTTATTTCTCTTAGATTAAAGGCTACCATTACCTTTCTAATATTAACTAAAACTCATAACTGACTGTAAATGGTGTATTGTGCACTCCAAAGAATCTAGTACTATAATTAAGGTATCTTATCCTTGAACAGTTTAGACTTTTCTCTTGCAGCTAAGTCATCAACCCTTGGATATTGATGGAATTGTTTGAAATTTTTTGATGCATACCAGAAAGATGGGGTTTTTATGTTTCCAAATGATACTTACTTGAGCTTGCTATCTTGTTGATCTCCTTCATGCACCTCTGGTCAATTTTTTCATTGCATGCTGTAAATTGTAGCACTGACAACTTGTTTTGTGGCATGTGCAATTGCAACTGACCTATTTGTGGCTTCAAATCCAATCTGCTCTATGGTGCTTATTTATCATTCATTTCTTTTTGTTTTGGTTGTGGGTTTCTGTTCATACGGGTTTATTAATGTTCATTGGATTTATCTTGCTAATATTTAGAAATTATTTAATAATATTTTGATATGTGTCAATTGATTTTTTATCTTCTATGTTCACATCTGTAACAGAGTAAATGATCATGGGATTTATTCTTTATGGGTCAGAGCTGCAACTGCTTCCTAGATATGCTTTCTTTTGGTTCTGTAAGGTCAGAGATGCACTTATTTTTTATTTTCTGCTCTTTCATGCTGTGAGGTAATGACTAACATGATTCTTTGATGCAATCAATACTTTCAGAAGTTATAATTCTGAACCAATGTAGGTTTGAATGTCTCTGCAGGCTTGGGATATTTTTGAACCATTTTGCCGAGTTTTCAGAAGCACGGCTGGCCTTGAATGAGAAAAGATTTTTCAGATAAATGTGTTGTTCACTTATATCTATTATTTGTTTCCAAATTTGATTTTGATCCTCAAATTAAGCCAATGGTGAAGTATGGCATGCACATGGTTTTTGCCTGTGCTATCATTGTAAATGTAGAACACAGTGGAACCGTTTACACATCATATAATTTCTGAACAGGGCGTTAAAGGCAATAATTTTCTACCAAAAATGTATATCAATTTATTTTTGTTGGAAACTAAATGATTTCTTTGGAGGATTTTGTTGCATGCATTGGGGGTCCAATTCAAATTTTTATGTTTATCTTAGTTAAAAATTGAGCAACTGCGGAATGAGTGAGATTTCTCTCTTAAATATTTCCTTTTGTTTATGTGTATGCTGGTTTGTAATTGTTGAATAAATGAATTTTGGGTTCAACTCATTCAAAAAGATAGCTAAAGGGAAAATATGTCTAAGCCACAATAAGAAGCATATATATTTTTTAATTAGCCAACGTGGAATATCTTAACACATATTCACGTCAAGGACTGAGCATATGATGAAAATTGGAATGAGTAATGAGAGTTTATAAGAGTTTGTCAGCTGATGGAATGAAATAAGAAAACAAGGAGACTAAAATTGCCAATGTTAGTATTAATTGGAAGTTATCTCTAGAGCTGTAAAATTCAAATTGGAGGAACATATATTTGAGCTGGTTGTGACCTTAACTGCTCTTCTAAAGATAAGGGTTCCTGGTGTGGTAGTTGAACTAAATTTGAAAAGAAATCTCCAAGAACAAAGTTCAAAACTAGAAGCATGAGCTTGTATTGATGAAAAAAAACAAAAAACAGAAACAGTGTGCAAAAGATGTCTCAAATTTAAGTATCGTTTGAATTAAAAGATTTTAAAATTTATAGATTTCATAGAAATTTATATATTTTGAATCTATAGATTATGAAATTTATGAATTCTAAGAATTCTATTGTTTGATTTGATTATAAAATTCATGGATTAATGATATAGTTTTCCACAATCTATAGATTTAATAATTAATTTTTATTTTTACCTTTTATTAAATATTGATAATTTATCATAAATTAAATATTTTCTAATTTTTTTTACCATGTTTATATTGATTTTTTTATTTGACAAATATTGTCAAATTTAGTCTACCATAAAACTTCTTTTAAAAAAATTCACAATATAGTAAAAAAATTCAATCCAACATAGGCATTAAGAGACAACTAGTTTTTATTGCCTTTTAGGGTTAAAGGTTGTTTTGAAATATTATTAATTTATTAGGAATAATATTGAAATATAAAAAATAATAACAATCTCTCATTTAATAGAAAATGATAAATTTTTAACTTTCTCACTTGGGAAGTAGAAAATAAAATTCATTAAAAATGGAAGATTTTGGTGGATGAAAATTTTTTCAAAATCAATAAATTTTGACATTTTTTGAATAATAAAAAATAAATTTGACATAAATCTATAAATTATTCAAATTCTACATACATAGCCTAAAAATAAAATTTTTACAGATATGCTTTTCTATATATATTTTTTTAAAATAGCTTCTTAAAAACTTTTCCCCTTCAAACATGCTTTTTTTTTTTTTTTTTTATTATAGTATATACTGATAAGTAGTATCTTATGTGCATATACAAAGTATAATAAGACATGTTATTTGTCCTATTATTTTTTGTCCTAATTTTTACTCAACTTACAATTAAATATTTGTATCTTATCCATTAACTTATTTGTATTGTTAAATTTATTTTAAAGTACAAATATTTCAACCGAGTTAAGGTACTTAGTGGATAAATTTTTAGATAAACTGAATTTACCATATTATTTATGTTGGGGTGGATTTCGAGAGATATTGAATATTAATGACTATGTGTATCAAGATGTCACTTTTCTAAAAGTGAATTTGTTCTTCCTTTATGATACAATGAAGCTATAGAGAGCATTTATAAAATATGATCTCAAATCTTAGCAATCTTTTTGTATATTTTGAAAGTACTGAAAATTAGTAAGGTTCGCGATACCTTTGAATACTAATTTGTTGTGTTTTTATAGCTTAAAATATGTTTATAAACTCCTAATAGGATTAGAATATTTAATTCTATCATTTCCTAGCTTAAATTTGTGGTTTTAGATAGAGTCCAACTTGAAAAAAGAATTTTCGTATAACTAAAATTCCTACAGGATCGTAGGTCGTTGTGAGCATGATGACCATCATGCTCGTGATAGTGCCAAGCAATCCCAATGCTCCAACTTCATCACGAGTGTGATTACTGTCATGCTCGTGATAGCAATGAACGTCCCTAGAAGCATAGTGAGCATGATGACTGTCACGCTCGTGACCATCATCCTCATAAGCCATTGCGAGCTTGATGATCGTTATGCTTGTGATGCCTATGATTTTGAAAATTTCCAACAATCTCCCTATTTTCAAAATTAACCAAAAAATATAAATCAATTTCAGTGCTTATACATTATATGCATAAATAATGATATCTTGTGAATTGAACCACCATATAGTAGAATTTCATTACAACATATCAGAATACAATGGTAGACAAGATTTGAACCATATATTCAATTTGATAAGCAAAACAAAACTCAGCACATATAAACATTACACTTTTGGTTGCATAACAAATGACACTTTTATTGAAACCTTGTGTCCATGTATCTTTCATGAATGCTTGAGAGCCAAGCTTTTGAGCTCATTGAAGCGGCCACACTTCGCATCCACGTAGGTAGACCTTTTTATGCCCTCGTACTACGCATGTAACTTGAACAAAATATTATTTTTAGGTTTATTAAAAGATTAATTCTGAACCTCACATAACTATACAATACAAGTACCAAGCACTATTTTACCTTGGGATGACATAAATACTTATTAAGTGCTTGCAAACCACATTAATAATGTACTTTGCTTATTGAACTTAAGACTTGATGTTGTATCAAGCGTTAAATTGAGTTTCCATCATTGATGATTTAAATTTAGTAGGCTTGAAACTTATCCCCCTTGATTTTTTTTCACCAAGTCTCTTGGCAATCCTATAGTTAATGGATCTGTCAAATTTTAAGTTGATCTTACAAAATAATTGTGATCCTTCCATTCGAGATTAACTCTTTTACTTGACCATGTCTTTGTCCAACATGTCTAAATCTGCTATTATAGACATGACTATAAGCTCTACTAATATAGCTTCACTATCACAATGGATAGATATAGGTGCAATTGGCTTAGACCACAAAGGTATATCATGAAGCATATTTCTAAGTCATTTGACTTCTTTAGCTGCTAAAACCAAAGCTATGAACTCAGCTGTCATTGTGGAATCAGCAATGCAAGTTTATTTCTTAGAAGTCCAAGAAGCCGCACCACTACAAAGCATAAAGATCCACCCACTTATAGAGGCATAATCGTCTCTATGAGTAATCCAACTTGCATCTGAGTACCTTTCCATCACTGATGGATAACTATCATAACTTAAACTTTAATCTATAATTTTCTTAAGGCACTTTAGAATTCTTCTAATTGCATACCAATGCATATCACTTGGATTACTTGTATATCTACTCATCTTTCCAATAGCAAATGCTATATCCAGTCTAGTGCATGTCATTGCATACATTAGACATCTTATAAGCTTGGTATATTCAAGTTGTGATATTAGATTGCCTTCATTTTTTGGACAATTTCAAGCTTGGATCAAGTGGTGTAAAGGCAGGATTACAATCATAATGATTGAACCTTTTGAGAACTTTCTCAATATAATGAGATAGTGAAAGTGATATACTTTCTTCATCTCTTTTGGTCAAACTTTTGATGCCATTGTTTAGGTGCTTGTTTTAATCCATACAAGAATTTCACAAGTTTACACACTTTGTGTTCTTGTCTAGGCATGACAAACCCATTGGGTTGCTTCATATAAATCTCTTCATCAAGTTCACCGTCTTGACATCCATTTGGTGAATTTCTAGCTTATGTATAGCTGCAGGTGCTATTAGCACTCGGATTATGGCAATCCTTGCTACTAGTTGTCATGCACCGCAGAGGTTCAACCGAATTCTCTAGACTTCTCCACCATATTCTAGAGTTGTGTAGGTTATTCTACACACTTGTAAATTATTCTAGAACATGGTAGATATATGTACATAATTCATGTAAATGGTAGAAAAATGTAGAGAATTCTA